>NW_019167860.1:16613666-16706115 GCF_002303985.1 Durio zibethinus
CGGGGCTGCTTCCGGTGAAAAGGAGACCGGATCTGGAAAGAGGGCATCTCGAGGAGTCTTCGTGACCTTCTAACCATTTTTCGATCACCGGCGACCACCGCCGACGGTGGACCAGGCGGCGGCCGACAAGGCGATCTGATGGCCGGACGGCGATCGGCCGAACCCCTCCCCCAGAGCTCTCTCTCTCGTTTTTTTTCTGAAAACAGGACCAAATGAACACAAAAAAATTTTTCAAGTTATTTATAGAAAAAATTAAAAGCAAAACGACGTCGTTTTGGGCATAGGGCCAAAACGACACCGTTTCAGCTAAGGAGGATCCGCGCGTCCACCCGCGACCCGACCCTGGGTCCGCGCACCCGACCCGCGACCCGTTTCCTTCATCAGCATCTGACCGGTCTGACTGGACCAGAACCGAACCGCCCAGACCGAACCGAACCGGAACCGAACCGCCCAGACCGAACCGAACCAGTACTGGACCGTCCAGACCGAACCGAACCGTCGAACCAAACCGGGCGTTGACCGGTCCGGTTCAGGTAAAAATTTTTTTTTATTTTTTTACTTTTTATTTTATTAATATTTATGTATGTTAAAATGTTTATATTTGTTAAACTAATTGATGAAATTGTAGTTAAATTTTTTTATTTTTAAGATAAACTTTAAAAACAATTATATAAAAATAAATTTAATAATAATACTAAAGTGATAAAAAATGAAAGAAAAGAAAATTTTTATCCGACGATGAGATTTAAAGGTATTCCGAGTAGTGATGCCTACGAAATCTCTAGGTGAGAAGATTTTTTTAAATACTACCAGCGTATTGGAGTATTTATAAAAAATTTTTCAATACAGTAAAGATTTTCTTTTTAAGAATAATAAATAAAAATTGATGAATATATTAAAAATATAAGTAATAAAATAGGAAGAAAAAAATTTAATCCAATGATGAGATTCTAAAAGTATTCCGAGTAGAGATGCTTTAAAAATCTCTAGGTGAGAAGATTTTTTTAAAATATTACCAACGTATTGAATATTTATAGAAATTTTTCAATATGATTAAATTCCTTTTTTTCTTCAAATTTTAATTTAAAATTCAAAAAAATAATTAATAAATTTTGAATGAGAATAAAATGTGGTGCATAACATGAAAATATTTGCATGGCATGCATGACAAATTTCACGAAAAGTAAATTTAGACCTCCAAAGATGAGATTCTAAAAGTATTCGAGTAGAGAAGCTTTAAGGAAATCTCTAGGTGAGAAAGAATTCTTTTAATGTTACCAACGTACTGGAACATTTTAAGAATTATTTCAATTAAAAGGTTTTAATTTATTTTCTCGAGAATAAATTTTTTAATATTGATATTTTCTTATGAAAAATAAATTCGAGCCTCCAAAGATGAGATTTTAAAAGTATTCGAGTAGAGATGCTTTAAGAAATCTCTAGGTGAGAAAGAGTTCTTTTAATGTTACCAACGTACTGGAACATTTTAAGAATTATTTCAATAAAAAGGTTTTGATTTATTTTCTCGAGAATAATTTTTAATAAATAAAAATCAAGAAAATTATTTTTTTTAATATTGAAAATAAGACTGTTTGTATTAAAATCAAAGGATAACACGTTGTTAATTGGTACCGTTTTTAACGGGCGTTGTGGGGGTGCTAATCCTTCCTCACGCGTAACCGACTCCCGAACTCAGACTGTTTCGCAGACCGTAAAATTATCTTTTTAATAAATTTTAATTAATTTTAAGATTTCATTAAAAAGGTATGTTTTAATAGGTGGCCAATCGCACCTAGCCAAAAAAGATTGGTGGCGACTCCGTTTTTTTTATTTCGTTTCCAAATTCGTCGGGCAGACGCAAAACCGTTACGATAGTCATATTCCTCTGCATGTAGAAAAATTTATTTCAGGCCCTTCTACTGAACAACCAGTATATGCTATAAAAAATCATGATCTTTTAAACCAAGCTATTCAAAAATATTCCAATCCCTTTTTATACCATTTCCAAACAAGAATTAATGTTATGAAATACTGCAAAAATCTTTTACAAAAAACCCTTTGCTCTTCTTTCCCAAAATATTCCCTTCAAACAGATGAAAGAAAAATTTGACCTCTTAGTTTAATCCAACAACTCTCCGAAATGGAAACAATGGACCATACACAATATCTACTATACCAGTATCAAGAAGGATGGCAGATGTGGAATAAATCCATAACAAATACTACATATTTTTTTAATCTATAAAACGAAAAAGCATTTAATTTGGACAATATCAAAAAAGGATAAACTATTCTAATAAGGAATAAGCTTATAGTACTTACCAACAAAACAAAAAACAAAGCTAATGGTAAGCCCAACATCCACCAAATATCGAACATATCAATCGACAGCGGTCACTGTAGCTGAAAAAGTAGTTCTTGTAGTAGATAAAATCATACAACAATAATAGATGACTCTGGTTAAATAATACTGTATAATTAACCTAACCTAGGTTAATCCCCCTATAAATAGAATGACTCTGCATTTGTAAAGGGTAGAGCTTATCTCTTACTCTCACTCTAAAATTTTTTCTCTTCATAGCTCTCTTTTAAAGTCTTCCTTTACCAATATAAAGTTTATTTTTACTCTTAATCTCTGATTTTGTTTTTATTTTTGTAAATAGTATCAGAGCCTATGTACTAATCTAGTTTGTATTTTTAAATATTTCAAATAAATATATCAAAAACATATATTTTGTCATTCTTGTAAGTTTTCTTGACTTTTATCTTTATTTCTTTATTATTGTTTCATGTTTTAAAGCTCATACACTTGGTTTCCTTGTTAGTATTTGTGGCTTTGGTTGCCTTTGTTAACTGGCTTTTATGAAACTGTCCTAAGAAACTAGCATCGATCTTAAGCACCAAAAACATGGTATAAAATGAAGAAGATTATTGTATCTATAAAGATAAAACTTATAATCATAGTCTTCATATAGATTCATCTTGTGAAAATAATAATATTGCTATAAATAGAACTATTAATTGTTTAGTTTATCTTTCTTCCTCTTTCTTTAAAAAACATTTTGTAAAAATCAATACTATTGAAGAAAAAATTGACAATATTTCTATAAAATTAGAACCAAAACCAAAAACCATTGATTTTGGACATTTATATTATGGAAATACTATTTTTAGAATTTCACAATACAACCAGTACTCAACTTCCAAATCAAATCCCTATTTTTCCTAGAGATAACCAATCTTAACCTTTCTATTATCATTCAGTAAATTCTGTTTTACACTCTGCAACATCTTCTTATAGAAAAACTAAACCTGAAAAAAAATCTTTTTTCATTATAAATCATTATAATTTGCAAGAAGCAAATTATATAAAGTTTTCTAATAAAAGCTCAAAAAAAGTTTATACTTTTATTAAAGGAAAATTTCATTTTCCAAAATACAATCCTTATACTTTACATATACTTTTGGACATTAGAGCAACAATCTCTAGCTATTGTAGTAATGCAATTCCATTAAACAAATGGGAACTAATGAAAAATCCTATTATAATTATAGAAATTGATGGTAAAGAAACCATCATTGGTTTTAAAGCAAAACATATTCTAGTATATTTTAATAATACTAAAATTATTATTTTTAAAATTTTATGTTTTCCTCATATGCATGGAGACATGCTATTAAGAAACAATTTTTTTCATAATTAGCTCTCATTTTCTATCTATTATGATACTATCGAGTTAACTATAGACAATCAATCTATAAAAATACCACCTTTAAAAGATCACAAATATACCTATGATAAAAATTTTCAACTTGAAGCTCATCAAGCTAAAATCAAGATAACCAATGAAAAACATTGGTTATATTCCATTCTTCAAGAAAATTTTAGTGAAGAACCATTAAAATTATGGAACCGTAGCCCTAGGTTTTGTGAACTAAAAATCTTAGATCCTATAAAAATCATTAGGGTTAAACCAATGATCTACACTAAACAAGATGTAGATGAATTTGAAATTCAAATATCTGATCTTCTTTCAAAAAGATTAATAGAACACATTACTAGTCCTTATTCTAGTCCTGCTTTCATGGTAAGAACCATGCAGAATTAAAACGTGGAAAACCTTGAATGGTAAGCAATTATAAGAGGTTAAATCAAAATCTTGTTTTTGATGGGTGTTTCATTCCCAAAAAAGATGTTTTAATTAATTTAGCAAAAAGTGCTAAATATTTTTCAAAATTTGATTGTAAATTTCAATTTTGGCAAATCATGCTTTCTCAAAAGTCAAAACCTTTGACTACTTTCATTGCTCCTACAGGCCATTACCAATGGATTGTTATGCCTTTCGGACTTTGTAATGCCTCTAAGATATTTTAGAGGTGGAAGGATACTATATTTCAAAACATAAACAATATTGTTGTGTTTATATTGATGATATATTAGTATTTTCTAAAAATTTAAACAATCACAGGAAATACCTAAATCATATTTCTCAGGAATTTATCAAACATGGTATTATACTTAGTCCAAAAAAGATTGAGTTAGAAAAAACCAAAATAGAATTTTTGGGATTAAACTTATCTCATAATGGTCTTTAACTCTAAGATCATATTATTGTCAAATTACAAAATTTTCTAGAACAATTGGAAAATAAAAAACAATTACAACAATTTCTTGGTCTACTTAACCATGGTAGACAATTTTTCAAAAACCTCCCAAAAAGGGAAAAACTTTTACAAGAAAAACTGAAAAAAGATGTTGAATTTCTTGGTCTTCTATCGATTTAGATATTATTAAACAAATAAAATCTAATCTCACACATATCTCTAAAGTTTATCTACCTAAACAAGGTGATCTCCTATTCTAAAAATAGATGCCTCAAAAGAATACTGGATATGTGCTTTAAAAGCCTAAAATCATATTAAAAAAGATGAATTACTTTGTGGATACAATTTTGGCAAATTTAAGCCAAATGAAATCAAATACATTATTTTTGAAAAAGAATTACTGGCTATAAAAAATGCAGTAATTAAATTTCATATTTATCTAGCTTTTGAAAATTTTAATATACAAATAGATAACCAATCTGTTAAAGATTTTCTTAAAAATAGAAAACTTTTTGATAATCCTCATAGAATATGTTGGTATAATTCTTTATGCCAATATAATTTTATTATTGAATTTATTAATGGTGATAAAGATTTTCTTACAAATTTCCTCAGTAGACCTAAAGCATAAAGGTAAAAAAGCTCCACAGCATCAAGAAGGGTGGAGAAAAATTTAGAAGAAAAATACCGAAAAAGTTTCCTCTTCTACTACTCCATCATCTTTTCAAAATCCTAACCTAGGATTTATACCATTTCAATATCCTTCTCGTGGATATCTACCCCATTTACTCCTATAAAGACCAATCCATGTCTTTCAAACCCAAGCTTCTTTACAACCACTAAAGCAAGCACCATCTTAATTTGCTCAGCATCCAAACCAATGGACAACTGCTTTTTATTCTAAAATCTTGAAATAGACATTAGAACTTAAATAAAGTTTTGAAATCAAAGATTTTTACAATCCTAGTCTCAACCCAGAGACATATGGATTAATCAATCATATTTGGAAATCCTACCTCTTTGAAAACAAATATGGATTTAGAAAAAGGATGACCAAGCTAGCTAAGTTCTTAGTTAAACAAACTAAAGAAAGACAACAATTTGATAAATTGGTTTTCAATAATCTTTGTTCTTTTTACCTATTAAAACAACAAGATTATGACTTCTTTGCTCTCAACAACCAATACTCTATTCAAGAAATAAACCATTTCTTATAACTTTTTGAATATTTCTCTCATAAAACTTCTCCCCAAACAATAAAATTAAAAAGAATTTTATTATTTGAAAAAGCTTCAATCTTACTTCTTAAAGAAATATTTCAAAAAATTAATAGTCATATTTCTCTACATACAAAAAAATTGTTGCAAGAACATTTTTCGGAATACTATTTCTCCTTGTATCTAGAAACATCAATCTTGGGAGAAAAACTTCCAAAAATCAAATTTAAACTAGACCATGATACTTTTGATGTAAAAAGCATCGAATTAGGATTGGTTGGAGAAATTATTGTTCAAAAAATTTCCTTCCATCATATTTCTAACTTTCCTGCATTTATTAAATCTCAATTTCAACAATATGTTAAAAACAATAATTTTTTTTTCTATATCTATTTTAAAATAACTTGTCTCTTAGGATTCTTCATTCATGAAAGATTCTATCAACCTTATCAAATTTGGAAAGTTGAAAATTTTATTTCAGGCTTTCCTACTGAACAGCCAGTAGATGTTATAGAAAATCTTGATCTTTTAAACCAAGCTATTCAACAGTATTCCAATCCCTTTTTATACCATTTTCAAACAAGAATTAATGTTATGGAATACTGTAAAAATTTTCTGTAAAAAACCTTTTGCTCTTCTTTCCCAAAATATTCCTTTCAAATATATGGAAGAAAAATTTAGGCAAGATTAGTATATTCAGAGATCGAGTTACAAATAGTTCCAACAAAACCAGAAGCTCTCAGTTTAATCCAACAGTTCTCTGAAATGGAAACAATGGACTATCTACAACATTTACTATACCAGTATCAAGAAGGATAGCATATGTGGAATAAATGCAAAACAAATACTTCACAATCTTTTAATCCAGAAGATGAAGAACCATTTAATATGGACAACATCCAAGAAGGATAAGCTATTCTAATTAGGAATGAGCTTATAGTATTTACAACCAAACAAAAAACAAAGCTGATGGTAAGCCTATCATCCACTAGACATTTGACTTATCAACCGGCATTGGTCATTGTAGTAATCACTGTAGCTGACAAAAGTAGTTATTATAGTAGATAAAATTAGACAACAGTAATAGATGACTATGGTTAAATAATACTATATAATTAACCTAACCCAGGTTAATCCCCCTATAAATAGAATGATTCTGCATTTGTAAAAGGCAAAGCTTATCTTCTACTCTTTCTCTAAAATTTTTCTTCTTCTTAACTCTATTCTAAAGTCTTCCCTTACCAATATAGAGTTTATTTTTACTCTTAATCTCTCATTTTGTTTTATTTTTGTAAATGGTATCAGAGTCTATGTACTAATCTAGTTTGTATGTCTAAATATTTTAGATAAATATATCAGAGATATATATTTTGTCATTCCTATAAGTTCTCTTTACTTTTATTTCTATCTCTTTATTATTGTTTCATGTTTTAAAGCTCATATGCTTGGTTTCTTAGTTTTTTTGCTGGTATTTGTGGCTTTGGTTGCCTTTATTAACTGGCTTTTGTGAAACTATTATAAAAAACTAGCACCAGTCTTAAGCACCAAAAACATGACACAAAATAAAGAAGATAATTGTATTTGTAAAGATAAAACTCATAATCATAGTCTTTATATAGATCCATCTTGTGAAAATAATAATATTGCTATAAGTAAAACCACTAATTGTTTAGCTGATCTTTTTTCCTCTTTCTTTAAAAAAACTTTTTGTAAAAATCGATACTATTGAAGAAAAAATTGACAATATTTCTATAAAATTAGAACCAAAACCAGAAACTACTGATTTTAGACCTTTATATTATGGAAATTCTATTTTAGTCTTAGATGATAAACTATCATCTTCTAAAAAAGAAATAAGAACTTATAGACTTTAAATCCTATAAGTATTTAATAAAAAATTTTAAGCAAAAAAATGCATCAGACTACAAACTCCAATCAAAGGGTTGAATATTTACAAGAGATTGAAAATCTTTATGAAACCCATAAAGATCTTTCTAAAAAATATAATTATCACTATACGCTTAACTACAATACAACTAGTGAAAGTAGTGATGAAGAAGCTGTAAATGATAATTTTGATATTCTTGCAACTAATCTAGTTGTAAAAAATGAAGAATCATACTCATCAGAAGATGAAACCACATATGAAAATGAAGAAAATATCCCTCTTATGCAACCAACAGATCAAGGAAAAATAAAAGTTTTTGAAGTCTTTAACCCAGAGGCTAATGATTTACTTTGATTTTCATATTATCAAGGAAACCTTAAAATATATCAACCAGTTGAACATCCAGTTGATCCTTCTTATAAAAATAATTCATCTAAAAATATGAAATTAAAAATGTTACTAAAGTTTGGCAGACAAGTCAAGCTTAAACTAATACAACCCTAACTATAGATTCTTTAAACAAACTATCTATTGCATCTGGTGGTAAGTACCTTGATATCTCTAAAGTTCCTATTTCAAACTATGGAAAAACTATAGATGAATTGGCATAATCCATGTCTATAGTAGTAACCCACTACAAAGATTCATGGAACAAAGAATATTCCTTAATTATTTTTGTGGCACTTAGCAAGGTGATGCTCTTAAATTTCTCAAAAAATAGGAAAATATTGATATGGGAAACACCCCGAAAAGTACTCTTTTAGCAGTAGAAAATATTCTTGATCTCTTAAAAATGCTCACACAAATTTTAAAAAATTAATTGTGTGGAATTATTGAACATATAAGTGCTAACAGTGAAGCTCAGTATATTCTCTCAAAACTCAAACTCTATAACATCCTAAACCTAGATGAATTTTCTAAAAAATATATGAATGAATACCAACGTCTTGGATGAAAAAATTCAAAGTTTTGTTTAAATCAATTTTTCTTAAAACTTCCCTCACCATGGGATGAATTACGTTCTCAAAATTATACTACCTTCTTAGAATTACGTTTGAAAAAAATCAAATGTAGCTAATCTCAATATCGAATTATATGATACATTAGGCAGTCGTATTTTTTATGTTAAAAATCAAATTACTGATAGAATTGTCCATCATTATAACTGAAAAGATAGGTTTAGGGACTTCTTCGACCCAAAACTAATTGTCATCTAAAGATAAACCATGTTTAGCTAAACAATGTGCAATTGTGTTACCATCCTTACACGTGCTGATAACTCTATAAAATAAAATTATTTTTGCTACTTAATTTTATGAATTTTGTTTAGTTTTTGGTAAAATAATATAATTTTCCTCCCTAATTTGTTTAATTTGTGCATGTATAGGAAAAATATTGAAAAAATAGAAAAAAGATTAATTTTGAGACAATTTGACTAGATTTTGGAGTTAAAATGTAAGGATGATTACGTCTAGCATTAGTGAGCTGAATTGGAGATTTTATGAAGATGCTTTGGAGCTAAAATTGAAGTAAAATCAAGGCCGAATTTTCTGGGCAGATTTGGAATCAATTCTAGCAAATTTTCGAATTCAATTTTCATGTAATTCCATGAAATTTTATGTAGGTGCACATGCATCGAATTATGTGGGATGACTTGGCAATTGATTGGGATTTAATTGGATGACAAAGCATAACATGAAGTTCCAATTTTAGAAGGCTGAAAACAAGACTGAAAGTGGCGTCAAAACTGGGCAGAAATTGAAGGTTGTTTTGCAAGCTTTCAAGGCTGTTAAATGAGTTGATTTTGAGGCAAATTTGAGCTGCACTGGATGACATATAAATACACTTGAAGTACTGATTTTATAAGTTAAAGTAGGCAGCAAAACGAAGGAAAAAGGCTGGTTTAAGTTGCAGTTTTCATGGGCTGTTTGCAAGCTGCTGGACATTAATTGGCATGAGAAGGCTGCGGGCATGGTCTCTTAATTGAAAAGCCAAGAATACATGAAATTATTCCGTGCTACATGAAGACTTGGCTGATGTGGAGTCCTGATCTCGGTAAGAAGAAAGAAGACCAAAACGGAACTGTATTCTGTTTTCTCCCAAGAAACTGAAAATTTAAAGAGTCTCAGATTTGCAACTTCAGAATTTTTTTTTTTTTTTTTTGAGAGAAACCAACCTGCCTTTACGATAGAGAGTTTGAAATCAACGAGGAATCAAGGTCAGAATTTATCTCAATTTCTAGCAGCCTTAAAGCTGTGTTGATTCAAAGCTTGTGAAGAGTTTTATTTTCCTTCAACAGAAATTCAAGAAGCACTCCAACTTTTCTACAATTCCATCCAGCCGAAATCTTCAAGATTTACAACTATAAATACCTAGTTCTAAATATTAAGAAGAGCATGGTTGGGATGACATACTAACTTATTTTTAGTGTTCTTTAGCTTTTTTATTCTTCTATTTTTTTTTACAGTTTTCCAATTGCTTTAAATTTTCTTTAAACAGATTTGATTCTTGCACTTTTACTTTCTTACAATTTAATATTCAACTTTGTTTTAATTCTTATTCAAGCTCTTTTAACTTGTGTTCATACAATTTAAGTTTTGTTTGAATTTTGATTTAATCTGAATTATTTTAGGATTGCAATTTAATGTTCTTTAACAGTTCCGGTTTAGATTAAATTTCTTGCATTAAAGTTCATTGTTAGTTATAGTTTTTAGTTCATTATTTAGGTCTACTTTTATTACATTAATTCTTGTTTTAGCTACTACATATCTTAGAATTAATTGAGGGTTGTTCAATTTCATTGTTTTACATTGTGGTTAATTCTTATTCATTATTTTAGCTATTACATTAATTTTTTTGCACTTAAATTATAGCTATTGCATTAGTTTACTTAAGCAATTCTGCATTAGATTTAAGTTACTGCATAATTTTTTGTTTTCTATTCTTAATTCTGCATATATATTTAAAACAGCTTTATGTTTTCTGCTTTAGGTTTAAAAGTTGTTTTTTGGTTATTGCATTATATTTAAGTTATTTAATTCTGATTTAGTTTGTTTATTTTGGTTTTGCATATTAATGTAATAACTAATTTAATTTTCGGTTTTCTGAATATAGTTAAAGGTGTTCAATTTTTGTATTTAACTCAATGTTAAAATTTTCATGAGAATGAATTTTATCTATCACTTTATTGCTTGATACAGTTTGTGCACTTGTAGATATTCAATCATGTGCTGAAAATGACATTCTTTGAATTATTATTCCCATATCTTACAATCTCAAATGATAGGTTCTAAAATTGAAAAAAAAGCCCTCCTCTTACTGTACAATGTTGATAATGGTACGGCCATCACCTTCTACAATGATTTTCTTGCATCCCAACTAATGCGTCCTTTTAAAGCTTTGCTTACAGCTAGAGCTTTTATAGCATTAGCATCAACCACAAGCATTACTTTTAATGTTATTGCACCAATCACTCTTCTAAGTTAGTCCTTTACTATAATGCCTATGGCTCCCTGTTTAAAATTAACGTTCAGAGCTCCATCAAAGTTTACTTTATAATGAGTGTTTAGAGGAGCCATCCAATTGACTTTTTCCATAACCCTTTGTAAACCTTGAACTTCCCTAGCTTCGTGATATTCATCCAAAAAAGTTTTCACCTTTTGGATAATAGCACCTTCATGTTGTTTCTTGCCCTATTAAACCTCCAAATTTCAAGCATTCCAAAAGGACCACAGTACCATGAGAAAAAGTTCAAAGTTTGGTGGGCTAAGGCTATTTGTAGCTAACTGCAACGATTCGAATGTGCTAGTGACTAGCATGCAAGCTAACTATTGCAACTGACTACAACTTTCCAAAACTTTCAAAGAGAAGTCACAATATTTAAGTGTATTACCGTTTTGTTCTCTCTATTACATCTTGGACAAACTGGTTAACAGACGTAACCTTGACAGCAAGATTTCCAGTGGTCGGTAATATTTGATGAGCTATCCTCTAAGTGAATTGTCTGACCTTAGGTGGGACTTTTGCGGTCCAAACCTGTTTCGAAACCTTATCTTGAGTTCCTGTATTAGCAAAAGGTTTAGATAGCACACAGTAACCACTCTTTACGGAATATTCACCTTTTTTTATTAAAATGCCACATCAATTTATCTTGTAGACCACTATTGCTTAGTGGGACCATGCAAATAGATTATGCCTTCAAGTAGCTGAACTCCGAATGAATAAGATATTCTTGCCACGTTTTCCTCTCTTCATCAATCAAGATAGCAACCTTTGCATCAGCAACTATATTACAAGGGATTAAACTTGGTCTCAACTTGTCAGCTAAAAGTAGTCATCTATCCTCCCATATTTTGATGCTTCTCCTATCACCATCCTTTCACCTGTTACCTTGTATTAGAACATCCTTTGCTTCCCAAATACTGCTCCATGTGAGGGAAGGATAATTCCCCAAAGCAGCATCCAAAATATCCTTATTGGGAAAATATTTTGCTTTGAGGATTTTCTAGCTCAAAGAACTACTATCATAGATCGACTTCCACCCTTGCTTCCTAAGAAATGCCCTATTAAAGAGCTCTAGGTCTAAAAAACCCATCCCACCTATAGTTTTAGGGACACACAAGGAGTCCCATTTATGAATCGCCTTACCATCTGGTTTGCTGCTCCACCAAAAATTGCTCATAATACTCATTAATTCTTTACACAGTGACTTGGGCAAGAGGAGACAACTCATAGTATATGTTGGGATGGATTGTATAATAGCTTTAATGAAGATTTCCTTGCCCACCATGGATAGGAACCTGCCGCTCCAACCTTGAATTCAGGCATGAAGCCTGCCCTTATTTTTCCTAAATGCTTTCTTTTTATCCTTCCCTACTATGGAAAGCAATCCTAAATATTTGTGTAGGTTTGTCACCACATGACTTCTCACAGTTGTTTCAGAACATCTTTTTGTTCCACCATAGTATTAGGATTGAAATATAAGGCTGATTTGTCAAAATTAATTCTTTACCCATAGCTTTTTTCGTATAACTTTAGCACGCTCTTTAATTTGTCGTCATCATCTTTAGATGCTCTAGTAAATAGGAGACTACCATCAGCGAACAAAAGCTGATTAACTCTGGGTCCATATCTGCTAGCCCTTACACCTTGAATTTGTTTGTCCTTTTGAAATCTGGTACGAATAGATGAAAGTCTTTCTAAACAAAATAAAAACAGATAAGGTGATAAAGGATCACCTTATCGGAGTCCTCTACTGGGGATGAAAGCATTAGTAACTCTCCCATTGACAATAACAGAATAAGACACAAAAGAAATGCAATGCATAATGATTGAAATCCACCTATTATCAAAGCTCATCTTGTCCATCATAACCTCAATAAAAAACCACTCAACACGGTTTTAAGCTTTGCTCATATCTAATTTAAGAGCGACGCTACTATTCTTCCTTTGTTTTTTGGATTTCAGAGAATGCAATAGTTCATATGCAGATAAAATATTGTCTGTAATTAATCTTCCAGGCATAAAAGCACTCTAAATTTCACTGATACATTTAGGAAGAAAACATTTCATTATATTATATAGAACTTTTTAAATTAGCTTCTAGATGACATTGCAAAGACTAATAAGTCAAACTTGGGTTTTTTTAGAGGATTCTTGGCTTTTGGGATTAGGACAATGTAGGTTTCTTTAATCTCATGCCATTAAGAACATTTAGGCAATAGGAAATAATATTATCACCTATAATATGCCAATATTTTTGGAAAAAAAAGATTGCTTCCATACATCTGGTCTTGGTGATTTAGTGGGATGCATTTGTTTAAGAGCTTCGATTTACTCAGGTTTAAAATCCACTAACAAGAGCCCTTTCATCTTATCCGTTACTCAGTTTTCCACCATCTCAAGAATGATCCTTTTGTTGTGTGATCCTCAGGAATCAAATATTTCTTTGAATTAGTTTGTCACAACTTTTTCAATTCCTTCTTCTTCATCCTACCAAACTCCACTATCATCTTCAAGACCCAGAATCAAACCCTCTCTCAACCAATCCTCTTTAGCCCTTTGTTTCCAGTGTAGCTCTTCATTAGCCAATAGTTCAATCCAATTCTACTTCAGCAAGTCTTTCTTCCTCTAAAGAGGCTTCAAAAGCTGCTATGTCATGTAATCGACTTAATTGCTTGCTTATATTTTTATCATTCGTTCAATACTGCCACATTGCAGCACACCACCTTTGCATTTTTCTACTTGCTGTCAACATCTTGCACCATACAGAAACGATTGGATTAGAACACCATGAATCGGCAACCACATCCTTACTTCCAAATTCCTTAGTCCATACGGATTCAAAATGATGTCTTCTTCTTGCTTTTCTATTTACCTCTTCTTATTCCCTCAAAGGTTGAGCAATATACGGTAGTGGCCCGACCTTGAACAAGATAGATATTCAACTAAGGAATAAGTAAAAGTTTCACACCACTTCTTTATTGCAGTAACCCTAGTGTTTCCCTCAAAAAGTTTTTAGCCTAAGTTTCACACCACTTCTTTATTGCAGTAACCCTAGTGTTTCCCTCAAAAAGTTTTTAGCCTTCCTTCCGTTTGTCCAGGTGTACCAGTTATCTTTAAAACCCAGGTCCGTAAGATTACACTCAGTTAAGGCATATGAAAAAGCATACATCTGTTTCTCAGGCCGTAAGTAGGCCCCATTTTTCTTATTGTTATTAAGGATCTAATTAAAATCTCTAAGGTACACCTAAAGAAGTTGGGACTGACTAGCCAGATCTCTAAGAAACGTCCAAGATATATTTCGCATACTTGTGTCCAGTTTTCAATAGAATCTAATAAGTCTTCATGTAACCTAGTCATTATCTACTTCCTCTATGTCAATATAATATTTGAAAAAAAGATTTAAGCTGAAGAGAGATATCATTTCTTTACATCATGGCCAGCCCTCGACCTCCCCCAACACAGTCGACTACCAAACAATTTGGCATGTTACATTTCCTTCGAACTCCATCAAATTCAGTTTTTATTAACCTTTTACCACTTACAAACAAGGATTTAAATAGTAGTTGTAATTACGTTTTCGGTCGCATTATATTTATCACGTTTTCGAATATAACAAAGATCATTACGGTGATTGCAATCATCGGGGTTGTGAATATTTTTTGGCATAATTTATTATAAAATATAATAATTATAATTATAATTATAAATATAAAAACTCTTATTTAATGATTTTAAAAATAGTTTATGACACTATATTTTTTATTTTTTAAAAAAATTATTCATAATTTTATTTAAATTATTATAAAGCATTCATATTTGGTTTATCCACAAAATGTTTTTTGACAAAGTTTATATTCAATATTAATTCTAGACAAATCACAAATTGATACACTAATTGATATAAATTTTTTTAATACACTAATTGATATTAAGTAATTTAATCTTTTTGATACACTAATTGATATAATTTTTTTTATCACAAATGACTTTCAATAATTATATAATAAATATAATCTTTAATAATTATATAAAAATAATAAGAATTAATCTAATATAAAAAAATGACAACAATATAAATACCAAAACAATAAAAAAATTATTAAATTTCAAATACAAAATCATAAATTAATATATAACAAAATCAAAATATAATTTTTAATTTTAATTATTTTTCATTTAACTTATACAAAAAAAATTATCAAAAATTTTCACTTACAATCTTTATATATGTTATATTAAATTATTAATCCCTTAATTTTTTTAATTATAAATTCTCAATACCTCTAATTAAATTTTATCTAAAAAAATTTCAAAAATAAAAAATTTTCAAACTTATATTTTAATAAAATAATTACAAAATTAAATAAAAAACTCATCCCACCCCACCCCACCCCACTCATCTCATTCCACTCACGTGCCCTAAATATCCCCCAATTTTGGCTACCTAATCCCAACTCACTCTCTCTTCTATTCTTTTTCTTTCTGTTCTTTTTCTTCATGCCTCTGGCTCGAGAATTTTCTTCTTCTCCCTTTTTCTTTTATTTCATCTCTTACTCGCTTTCGCATTCCCTCATCATTATCACTTGCCTAGTGCTTATAGAGTACCTCATTCGTCTCTCTCAAATTCTCAAAAAGATAGATATTATTTTAAAAAAATTTTACAAAAAAAAAAAGGTAATTTAACTTTCTCTTCTTACCTTTTTTGAAATTGATTGTTGATTGAGAACTTGAAGCTGATTTGAATTTGGGTAATTTGTGGATTGAGCTAGGTTGTTGCCAATTGAATGGTTGATAAATGATTTGATACTATTTTCTAACTTTTTTTTAGATTTATTTTGAAACTGAGGTTCTGAGTTTTTTTTGGCTTTTGCAGGTTTGTTGCTTTATTATGATTCTTGGTAGTGTTAATTTTTTTTTATATATAACTTGAATTGGTGATCTGTGAAGAGAAAAATAGGGATAGCGGCAATAACAACCCGTTATTGCCATTATCCCTTGTTACGCCTTTTTTTACAGCCGCTGCTCATTGTTTTAAGTTTGAATGAATTTTTTAACCATATTTTCTCTAATAGCAGTGGCAGGTGGTGGCACTACTACAATTTTATGGTCACTATTCTGCTATAAAATCGCTATTTGATTCCTCACTTAGAAATACCACTTTAGGATCTTATTTTTGAATGAACTTATGCAAAACTCTAACCGTCCATGGGTTCCTGAGTGCATAGCAGTTCCAAGCTAAGGTTTTCATGGTGATTTAAAGGATTGGACGTACCAATTGGTATTTAGAATGCAACGTCTTATGCCTCATCTCTTCGTATCTTTTATTATTTGCCATCTCACTTCAATTATCATCTGATGCGGTATAATATCTATATATCCCTTTTATTAGCTCCCTGACAATGTCTTTGGTCAAAGCAATCTATGGCGTAATCTTTTTACTAATCCTTGCACTTTTTTATGTATGCGTGAATTCAGTTAATAGTTAATCGATATTCTTATAATCTCACACTATTAAATATATATCCATTTGCCTGTGGGCCTTGATTTAATGACAAGGAATAACCCTTAGAACTTTAATTTCTTAAGTTCAAGTCTTATTATATGTGGGTTTGGTTGTCTAATTGAGTTATAGTTTATTAGTTGATTATTTAGTAATGTAATTGTCATGCCCCAAACTTGAAGATTTAAGACGTAACAATGCCACATACTTATAAGACAAATCTTATAAGCATGCAAGGCAACAGATGTCGAACCAAATCAAAATGTATAATAATCTTCAAAATAATAGTTTACAAAATCTTAAGTCTACAAAATTATACCGTTCACAAGTTAGTTGAATATACTAAAATTTTTACTAGTAAACTTTTTAGAATCAATAATAAAATACTCACTCAAAAGCTATACCAAGCTAAAGAAAGATGCTAATCTTGTTAATTCAAGTAGTTGTCAAGATTAAGCCTCCCAAGATACAAACATCAAAATCTGAAAGGGTAAAAAAAATTAAAAGAATAAGTACATCATCATATTTTTACATATAAGAGGTTTCATGGGTATATATGTTTGTTTGTTTGATAGATTACACTTTATATAATTAAAAGGAAATGAAGACTTATAAGTCAAGTGTATTTCATAAGACAATAAGATTTATAAGTCAAGAATTTTAAGTGAAAAAGAATTTTTGGTGGGAAAAACTTATAAATAATGTGATACTTATAAATAGGGTCCATATAGGTAGGTATATTTGAATGTTTGATGTGTGGATATTCTATAGGACTAAAGAATAATGAGATGTTTTATGGATATGTATGTATGTTTGTTTGATAGATTACATTTCATAAGATTAGAGGACAATGAAAGGGTCTATAGATATTATATATGAGTGTTGATGATTTGATGTGTTTTTAATTCCCTAAAACTAGTTGATCTTTTTTCTCATTAGTGGATATAGGCAAGTAGAATGCTGAACTATATTAACTTATTATCTATTGTGTGAATGATTTATGGTTTTGAGTATGCTTCCACTTGCTCATTTGTTTAATTGATTAGGTTTTTTTCACCTAACTATTGGTATCAGAATGAAGATGCGAAAAGAGGCAAACTCAAAGGAATTCTAGGGAAGACTTCAAGTTCTTGTTTTGAAAGATCGGTTTACATGAAGCTTAAAGACACAAAAAAAAATTATTATGAGAATTTCATTGCATGTGAAGCCAAGCATGTCTAGTACAAAGAACAATGATTTAATGAAATTTAAGTCAAGATGGAGATTGTTAAGAAGATTAACTTAAATCCCAAAAGATTTAGTAAAAGATTCATTTAATATTTTTTCAAGATTTGCAAAATATAACTTAATGTACAAGAAGACTTTTAAGGCAAGAATTATAAATTATTGGAGTCTCAATAGGGTTAGCCATGAAAAAAAGTAAAGAGAGTTATAGAAATTTATAGAGTAGATAACTATAGAATTAGAAGACAATGAGAGGGCCACAATAGTGTGTTTGTTTGAATATTTGATGTGAGAATACTCCATAAAACTATATGAGAATGAGAGAATTCATGAGAATGTGTGCTTGTTTGTTTGATTGATTACATTTCATAAGATCAAAAGATAATAAAAAGGTTTGTATGTTATGTGATTGTTGATGATTTGATGTGTTTGTAATTCTTTAACTAGTGGATCTTTTCCTTCATCTGTGAATGTATATAAGTGTCGAATCATGCTAAATTACTATTTGTCATGTGAATAATTAATTATGGCTTATGTATGATTTTGCTTGCTTGATTGTTTAATTGATTGTACTTGTCATAATGGTTTTAGGAACTATTAGATGAAAATTTTAAAAATCTATTAAAACTTAAAGAGTCGCCACCAATGTTTTTTTGTTAGGTGTGATTAACCATTTAAAAATTTATCTTTTTAATAAAATCTTAATGTTAGTTAAAACTTATTAAAAATATGATTTTTTTGTTTATGAAAAATAAAGTTGGATTCAAGAGTACTATAAAAGTGTGAGGAAAAATTAGCATCCTCACAACACCAATTTTAAAAACGATACCAATTAACTATATATTATCCCTTAACATTGATGAAAGTGATTTTACTTTTAATATTTAAAAATGATTCCCTCAATTTTTCCTATTGCAATAAAAATCCTTGTTTTTTTTTTAAGAAACTCTTTTACTTGAAAAATAAATAAAAACCTTATATATTGAAAATTTTTTTAAAAATTCCAATACTTTGGTAATATTAGGAGGAACTTTCTCACCTAACGATCTTTTAAGAATCACTACTCGAACTTTTTAAGAATCCTATTCTCAACAATTCATATTTATCTTTAAAATAAATATTTATAATGCATATAATAAAATGATACTCATAATTTAACCCAAATAATATTTTTTTTATAAAAATTCAGTTCTTATATTTTTATTAAATAAAAAGTAAACAAAAATCATTATTGAAAATCATTCTAAATATCCCAATACTTTAGTGACATTTTAGAAAATCTTATCACCTAAATATTTCTAAAAAATCACTACTCAAACTTCTTTATGATTTCATTCTTGGAAGCTTATATTTTTAATTGATTAGTGCAAGTAATATTCATGCATTATTATTTCTAAAAAAAACTTTCTTATTTTATATTTCTTTCACTTTTCAAACTTAAAAAAAAAATAAGTAAATGAAAACCCTTTTATATTGAATATCTTTCTAAATACTCCAACATTTTGGTATTATTTTAGAAACATATTCTCACCTAAAGATTTTTAAAGATCACTACTCCAATGTCTTTAAAATCTCAACCTCAAAAAGATTTTCATTTATTTATTAGAATTTCACAATAAAAATCTTACACTAACATAATTACCGAAAAATAAATTTATTTTCATAAAAATGTCTTTTTTTTATTTATTCATATATATATTTAAGTCACTAACCCATATTAACAATCACTGAAACAAATAAATGTAAAGACAAAACCAAATAAGAAAACATACCCAAATTAAACCTTTGAAGTAAGGCCTAAAACAAGTTAAGTATTGGACTCTATATTAGTAGCCCAAAATGGGCTCACACGAGTTAGGCCTCCATTGGGTTGTGGGTCCGATCAACCAACTCTTACGAAGAATAAGACCACCATCTTATTCATTAACACTTTTCAGGCACCATATTATGACAAGATGATTAGAAATGTCACAAAGACTTTTACAAACATGGTGACTTATGAAGAAATAATAGAGAATACAATCAAGAGTGAAAAGCTCAATGGAAGAGATGCAAAGAAAGAGAAAGCTTCTAAGAAGATTGAAAGAGATGTTCAAGCTGTGACTTATGGGGGTAACATTTGCCTCGTATTACCTTCACCTAGTCTACCATCCCTACTGTCCTACCATAAAAAATGTCTTAGCTAATCCCTACCTACATCAATCAATACCATAATTAGGATCTCAACAAAGCCTTTGCCAAGTACTTATTTATGCATCCTTACCTCAGTTTAACAACCCCGTAAGCAATCAGAGAAAACCACGAAACAACCAAGATAGAACTCACATTGATCTAATTCTTATTTTTTACACTAAGGTATTTTCTTAGCTTATTAAGAAATACGATATCACATCAATCCATTTAAACCTATAGAAACCTCCCTACTCGAAGTGGTACAACGTCAATGCCAAATGCTAGTATCATTGTAGGAATGTAGTTCATTCGATGAAAAGTTGCCTTTCTTTCAAATATAAAGTGCAAAGTTTGATCAAGGATGGCTTGTTAAACTTTGATAAAGATACAAGGTCGAGTGTTAGTAAGGAATCTTTTACCTGATCACATTGGGCATGGTGATAAAGAAAGATGAGGTTACTTGTCTTTTTTTTTTGGATCATTTTGAAAGTAATGTTATTGCCTAAATGTTTTCACCTGTAAGCATCGAATGACCTTTTTGAACTTTAATTTTGTCTTTATCATTTCAATGAAATGGCAATGATGCATTTTCATTTGCTTTTTCACTCAAATCATTATTTTGTTCTTTTGTATATCTTTTCGTATCTTTCTTTTTACCCATTATCAAATTCTAAGTAATGAATATTCAGACAATGATGATAATAATTTGGGATTCAATTTTGAAAACTTATTCAAATCAAATGAGATTGATAAAGCACAAGGAGTTAACATTGACAAAAATAGAGTTGTTCTTGCTAGGATGTGATCATTCGACAACATTTGTCAATAAACTCATCATTTATCAATTTATGTTTTTCAAAAGGGTGCTCATGTTTAAAATAAAAATTGCCATCTTTTTTTTTACCTTTAATACAACAATAAAATAATCCATTTGTTACCCCTTTTTTAGCCTGTTATGATTCTTTTAAAAACAAACCCACCAAGGATCATTCTTTATACTAGGGAGAAAATTTTGAAAGAAGAACTATTCATAAAAAAAAAAGGCAAAGGTCATAAAAGATCTAAAAGAAGCATACATAGAAAGAAGAAATAATTGTCTTGTGTTTAAAACCTCATGGAAAAGGAAAAATGTTGAAAATAAAAAAGTTAAAAATGACAAGAAATGAAAAAAATAAATATAAAAAGAAATGAAAAGATGCTTGTGAAGAAGGGGGTAGAATGCCATGGTACTTTATTTTGATAAGAAATGATCTTTTGGTTTGTAACCCTTTAAATTTACTTGTTTTGAGCCTATCTATTTTTTTTATAAAACTGCATTGTAGCTACATTACATGTCTCAAAAGTTCATTTTGATTGAATGTGATCACTTAAGTTGAAGAAACATATGCTAAACTAAGGAATGCTTATGGTATCATTCAGGAATGATGAGATTATAATCCTTTCTAATGTTTAGGGATTGATTTTGAATTTGACAGATGATTGTGATGAATGAAGACTAAAAAAATAAAGGAAATGAAAAATAAGAAAAGCAAAAAAGCTAAAAAGCTAAAAAACAAAAAGCAAAAGAAAAAAAAGAAAAAACCAAGGAGTTACTCAAATTGAAAACCTGAAAAGGTAATTTGGATAGAAAATACTTGTGTTGAAAATAAAAACTAGGGCAAGGTAGATGAACTTAGAATGAAAGTTCAAAAACATTTGGAGATTCTACAAAACTAGGGCCAGGATGGATGAATTCAAAATGTTCTAGAAAAAAATTATGAATTAGAATTTAAAATTGTCTGAATATTTGATTGTTACTTTTCGTATAACCTGTAAGTACATAGACTAAGTACTAAAAGAAAGTATTCCAGTAGCATCTTCTCATGGACTATGAAATGTAATGTTGGGTTACTCTTAAAGTACCAATGGTGAAACCCTAAGATCTTATATCTAAACAAATAAAAATTTAGAGTTTGGTTGCAAAAAAAAGTATAGATTAAAAGTGATGTGTAGGTAAGGATCTTAATTTCACCAACTATCACTTGAGAAGTAAAAAAAGATTAACAAAGACTAGATCTAAGAAAACAAGAATTTAAAGTTTGGAAATTAAAAAAACTTACAAAGGTCAAATGCTTGTAGTGAACTTGGAACAAAGATTGCATGAAAAGAACTTAAAGAATATAAAAGAAAATGTAGCTGAATTTTGTAACAAATAAAAAAAAGCTTAAATCAATCTTGAAAGACAAAGAAAGCTTTGCCGAAATAAAGATTGTAAAAACAAATTTAGAAACTTAAAGCAATAAAAGAAAAGATCTTTGGAAAAATACTTCTTGAATTGAATTGAAAGAATTTAAAGAAACAAAAGCTTTGTTATTGGCAAATCTATTACCTAAGCCAATAATTCAACTATAGAAATAAAAGAAATAAAAACTAAGTACTATAAGAAAAAAAAGAAGTGAGGAATGGGATGATGGAAAATGGGTGAATGGCCTCCCTATTTATAATAGAAGGTTTGGCTAAAGGGGATAAGAATCCAAATGTGTATTCAAATTCAAACTAGAGGTGATAAGGCATATCTTCATCTTAGTCAAATAGGACTTCCAAGCTTGAGCATGGTTGGCCAAATGTGATGGTGTAATATTGGCTTTTGATTGAATCTTGATAAAATCTTAATAATTCTCTTGCCTTAGATTTGGCTAAGGCTTGGAAATTCAAGAATAAGTTGATTTTTATCCAATTCATGAAATTCAAAAGGATAAAATCCTACTCTAAATCAAAATCTTTGAGGCTAAGCAATAAGTTTCATGGTGAGTTTCTAGTTTTTCTTGGCTGAATGTACTTAGCCTTGATTGTAGAGAAAATTTATATAAAGGCTCTCTTGAAGTCTTGGTCAAATAGAATAGAGCTTAAAAAGCCCATGCTTTTGCAAATTAATCTTTCCTTTTGGATGGCTGAATGAATAGAGTCCTTATGCTACACAATTGCTTCATGGCTAAATAAAGGAGTCATGCTTGGATCAAAACTTCTCTTTGGCCAAACATGATAGAGTTCAAATAAACTTAGAATTGCATGCAATCCTTCTTGGAAGTGGTTTAGTCGAATGTATCATTAGGAGAATCCTTGTGCAATTAAAACTCTATGAATATAGGATAAGGTGGTTTGGCTATAAGCTTTGAATATTGGGTCAAAATTGCTCTTTGTATGTATGACTTGCTTGAAAATGATATCCATGAGCTTAAAAACCTGAAATCCTGAAAACAACATGAAAAGCATCAAAATTCATCCAAATTTTAAAAATTAGCACCATTTTTACAGGTAAAAACTTTATGTATTTAGATGCTATCACACTCCCACATTTAGATCTTTGCTTGTCCTTAAGTAAAACCTCAAATCATCAAAATTAAATGTTAATAATCATACTTACAAAGTCAAAAACTACATAAATTTCTTATCATATATTATTGCATAATACAAAGTCAAGAATAAACATAGAATTTCAAGAAATTCCTTCAAAAACAAGCTCTCAATATCTTATGCTCATTTCACATATACATATACTCAATCTTTAATTCATGCATATAACTCAAGCAAAAAGAATGTAAAACACTTCATCACATTTCAATTCAAAGATAGAATATATTTCATATATTCACTTTCCTTTTCCCTCTCCACTAATGTTAGACTTATATATGAAAAGGTTTTTGAGGCTTGTAATGCAAGGCTTGGGTCAAGGTAAGAAAAAGAGAATTTTAGGCTCAAAATCATAAGCTTACTTTCTTTCAACTTTTTGGACTTTAAACAAGTGAGAGCTCTTTTGAAACTTTGACTTGTAGGTATGACTTTATTTTTTTTATTCATGGCATTTTTTTTTTGTTTTTTTTAAACAATACTTAACCTTTTTAGGTTTCCTTAGGCTTTGCCATTTATGTTTGCCATTTTTTTTATTCATTGTGCCTCCCTTCCTTAAAAAATGATAAACATGTCCATACACAAGTAAACACAATGGTTTACATTAAACAAAAGAAAGGATAATAATAATCAAAGAAAAGGCTTATTGGCTTATTTTGTCGCTAAATTAAACAAAGAAAATGATTAATATAAAATGCTCAAAATAAAGGTACTAAGGATGCATCATAATGGGTGGGTTTGAAAAAAGCTTAAACGGTCCAAAAAATTACCTAGATCATCTATTAAGTTAAACACAGTTTAGGATTTCACTTCAAGGGTTAAGTAGGTGAATTCTATAACACTTATTCATCTCATCAAATTTTCATGTAATTTCATATCTCATAAACTTTCACAAATATCATAGCATTTCACATAATGAGAATATAAATATATGCATAAAAATCATATCTAAAGAAAATCGTGCTTAAGAATTCCTTTCAAGTCTTATTACATTCATAATCAACTTCATATCATACTTTAGTCAATCTTGGAAAATATATACAACCCCAACTAAGGGAGCATCATAATGATTTTTAATATGTCAATTTGGTTTGAAAGTAAAAATGGATCAATATTTCAAAATCATTTCAAGTTAAAAAGTTTTCATTGTCCCTCTACACTTAAATGGAAAAATATATCAAACAATAAAGGAAAAACAAATACTCTCCAAATTCCTTTCAATGCCAAATTCCATTTGCATAAAGCATCATCCTTGCTTCATTTCAATTTTAAAAACAACTCAAACAAACCTTTAAAAACATATTTGTTCTAATAAAAGAAAATTTTAAAAAATAAAAGGTATAATCATTAAAATAGAACTTGGGTTGCCTTCCAAGTAGCATCAATTTTGGTCAAGCTTGACTATACCTAAATCTATAAAAATCATCTTACTCTTTTGGGGAAAGCTTACCTTATTGCCTTATTCTTTGTAAAATAACATAAACAGACTAGGTTTTGAGAGGTGTACTAGTTTTCCTAGTAGGGATAACATACATAGAACTTGAATTCCTTAAGGGGTTGGAGTTAAGAGTTGCTAAATGATTCAGAGGGTAAGGAGGTTTATCTATTAAGTCAAACTTTATAAGGGTTTATCTTACCCTGACTGCACTAACATCTTCTTCATCTCTAAGAACTAAAAAAATAAGAACTAAAAACCAAAATAAAGAAAATAAAGAAAGAATAGGATGATGGAATGGCCTCCCCATTTATAATTGAGGATTTGGCCAAAGGGGATAACAATACAATATGTGCTTTCAAATTTAAATTCTAGGTGATAAGGCTTATCTTCATCTTCTATGAGACATAGTCGAATATGATTTTTTCAAGCTTGAGTATGCTTGGCTAAATAGGGTCTTGATGGTGCAATCTTGGCCTTTGAATGAATCTTGATCAAATCTTGATAACTCTCATCCCTTAAATTTGGCTAAGGCTTGAAAATTCAAAAGTAAGTTGATTTTTATCCAATTCTTGAAATTCAAAATGGATAAAATCCTACTCCAAGTCAAAATCTTCAAGGCTAAGCAACAAGTTTCATGAAAAGCTTCCAATTTTTCTTGGCTAAATGTACCTAGCCTTGATTGTGGTGAAAATTTGTATAAAGGCTCTCTTAAATCCTTGGTCAAATAGGATGAAGCTTAGAGAGTCCATGCTTTTGCAAATTAATCTTTCCCTTGCATGGCCAAATAGATAAAGTCTTTATGCCATACAGTTGCTTCATGGCTAAGCAAATGAGTCATGATTAGATCTAAACTTCTCTTTGACTTAACATGATGAAGTTCAAATAAGTTTAGAAATTGAATGCAATCCTTATTCAAAGTAGTCTAGCCAAATGCATCATTATGAGTCCTTATGCAATTAAAACTCTATAAATATGGGACAAGGTGGTTCGATAATGAGTTTCCAATATTAGGCCAAAATTGCTTCTTGTATACTTGCATGAAAATGATATCCATGAGCTTGAAAACCTAAAATTATGAAAATAACATGAAAAACACCAAAATTCATCCAAATTTTAAAAATTAGCACCATTTTTAATAGGAAAAACTCTATATATTTAGTTACTATCAATATTCGTTATTTGGATGTTACTATCCCATCTAAACAATTGTTAAAATAAGTTACCTTTGTTCATTTTTCCTATTTGTTCTTCACTAGATTTATTTAATTCCTTTCTATAATGAATACCTCATTTCTCTAATGTATCTTGGTTTTTTCCACCTTTCATCATCATAACGAATAGAGGAAATGTATGATTGCATTACATTGTCATGAAATTGGAATGATGATGAAATAAATGGTAATGTCCATAAAAAATCCTCGTATCAATTTGAAAAACAATCTAGAATAGTGGGGGACACGAAATGAAAATAACAAAATAAGATAGAGATGATATTGGTATCCAAGGGCTTTACATTAAAAAACAAACTTTCAGAAAAACACCAATATTATAATGTTGAAGAATTGGTGAATTTTAGAGCTGTAAGTACTAGAAAGGTGAAAATGAAAGAACATAATATGGTAGAAAAAAATAAAGTCTTGAGATCTTTTTTTTTTACCACATTTAGGGGTGCATGACACTATTTTTCATTGATACTTGCATTCAGGACATTCATCACATGTAGAAAGGATAAAAATGTCAATCTTCAATTGAAAAAAAAAATTTAAGGGCTAAGATTTTTACTTTTTGGATAAAGAAAACTTTCATAGATGAGATTTTTTATGCTTAAATGAAGATTTTTAGGATAAGATTTTTAACCCTTAATTAAGGAAATTTTTGTAAAAAATAAAAATTTAACAATTAAAGTAAGAAGAATTTTCAAGATTTGTTAAGCCTTGGTCAAGGAAAATATTGATTTTTAATGGCGTTAAACATTTAATTCAAAAAGCTATTTTCAAGATAAGGTTTTGAGAAGAGGACCTTTTACTTGCAAATCTTTAAATTTCTTTTAGTGAATCTTTGAAACCCTTGTGCAAATCTTTGAATCTTTTATGAATCTTTGAAATCTTTTTATGGTTTTTTGAACTTTTTCAAACCTTCGAAATCATTTACGAATCTTTGAAATAATTTTTAAGCTTTTGCAAACCCTCAATGTGAATCTTGAACATTCAATGTAAATCTCGAAATCTTCGATATTAATCTAAAAACTCTCGATGTGAATCTCAAACTTTCAAATGTAAATTTTTTACTTTTAATATGTGAATCTCTTTAAATGTGAATCTTTGAATTCCAAATCTGAATCTCTAAAATTTTCATATGTGAATCTCTGAAATTTTAGATGTGAATCTCTAGATTCTTCAAATAAGAATCTTTGATTTTTATGAATCTCTAAACCCTTCAAATGTGAATATTTGATTTCTAGATGTGAATATTTTAAATTTTTAGATATGATCTCTAAAATTTTCAACTGAGATTTTTTTATTTTTAAATGTGAATCTCTGAACCTATTATAAGTGAATCTCTAAAATTTTTAGATGTGAATGTCTAAATTTTTCAAATGAGAATCTTTAATTTTGAATAAGAATCTCTAAGTTTTTGTTTTTTTCATATGCAAATTTTTTAGAAAAGAATTGTTTTCAAAAGAAAATTTTAGTATCCACATGTATTGTATTACATTTTTGCCTTTACATATTTGTAAAAGGCATCTACATAATCTTTTGCATTTTCATAAGGCATTTGTATCATGGGAAGGGCACTTGCATTTGCATTGTTAGTAAGCATTTTTGCAAAATATCTACATTTGCATAAGAGCTGCTGCATTTGTACCGTCATTTTAGAAAAGATATTTCATCATAATGATGTTTGTCAATTTTTCAAATATTAAAAAAAATAAAAAATTTGTTAAATAAAAAAAAATAAGAGAAAGGAAAGAGTTTGTGGAAAACAAAAGGTTTCCAAGGAGTTTGGGAAAGGTATATTGTATCTAGAAAACAAAAAGAATGTGAAGTTTTTTTTAGAATGAGAAAAAATGTTGAAACTTTTTGGGATTTTCAAGATGAAATTTATCAAGATTGAGAATTCAAGCCCATAACATCAGTTAGATTGTCAAGGCTAATCTAGCCAACACAAAGTTTTGAGCCCAATTAAGTGTTGGCACAAAGTTTCAAGCCAAGTTAAGTCGACACAAGATGAAAGTTTTAAGCTCAATCTGATTGACATAAATATGATTTAAGCCTAGTTAAGTTGTCACAGGTTGAAATTTTTAAAGTTCAATGCCTTTAATTAAAGGAGACTTTTTTAGTATAAAATTTCTAAAATTTCAATGCCTTTGACTAGAAGAGCCTTTTTAAATGAAAATTTTAAAATTTCTTAGCCTTTGTTTAGAATGAGCCTTTTGGATGAAATTTTAAAGTTAGGGAGCCTCTGTTTAAGGGAGCATTCATTAGTGTCAAAATTTATAGGACTTGTACGCATAGTCTTTAACTCCTTTAGGTAGGATTTGTAAGTCTTACGAGTTGAATCTACTTTATTGTCAATATTTGTAAAACCTTTAAACTTAAACTCTAAGTCCTTCGAGTAAAATTCATAAGTTTTTTGAGTTGAATATGTTTTAGTGTCAAGACTTGTAAAACCTCCAAGCATAAGCTCTAAGTTATCGTGATCTATTTTAAAGTTATGGAGTTTCTGATAAGAGGAGTTTTCATTTCAATTTATGTTAAAAAAGCTGTGAAACGATTAGTGAGTCAACCTTTAAGTTTATTGACATTACTTCTAAAAAAAAAACATAAAAAACAAAGGTAAAATAAAAAAAAGAAAAAATAAAAACATGTTTTGATTCATCGAAGCAAATAAAATTGTTGTTTATGTCTATACCATATTCCTAATTCTTTATGATATACAAAGAATGATAGTTATAGACTCCTAATTTTATCTAGCTTAATTGAAACAAATCACAATTTTTATACTTCATTTAGGTCTATTTAATCATCTCTGTTTGGGTTTTGTCTTGCCAGGTTTGGTTGTATGAGTCTTATTACACGGGTCACATGGGCTTAGAAGCCTAAAGTTTAGGCCATTTAAGCTTAACAACCACTCATCCAAATCTTAAAAGCCAAAAGCCCATTAAATCAAAAATATTTTATTTTCTTTTCTAATTAAAGAACTAACCAAAATTGAATAAAAAATAGAATAGATGTGCCACGTACAACACTAGGAACAGGTAGAGGTGTAATCGATCGAGTTCAAGTTAATACAGTATTAAGCTCGAGCTTGAGCTTAATTCAAAATTCGATGCTCGAAACTTGGCTCGAACTCAATTGAGTTTTATTTTTCTAGCTCAAGCTCAACTGAAGATAGAAATCGAACTACTCAAGCTTGCTCAATTAGGCTCAATTAATATGTAAAATAAGTTCGATTCTTATATTCGACAAAAGCTAGATTATTTATGCTCGTGTTTGTGCTCGAGCTCAAGCTCAAGTTCGAGATATTTTTTTAATTAAAATAATAAAAATATATTTAAATATAAAAGCTCGATTAGGCTCACGAACTATTTGAGCTGGGTATAAGAATGCTCGAACTCAGCTAGATCGATAAGTCAAGCTATTCAAGCTAGAGCTTGACTTGATAATAATTAAGATAAATTCAAGTTTTATTTAAATCAAACCCCAGTCGCTTGCGAGAACTAATGTGTCATTTACACCTTTAGGAATAGGAGCTGTTAGCCAAGCATTTCAGTCGTCCTACTCACTGAACTGCCAAGCCACCCTACTAGCCACCATTATAGCCGAAACTAAACTACCATTAACCCTTCATCTTACCCATAGCCCCTCACCTTATCCACCAAATTTGGGATTTAGGATTGTTTTGTTAAAGGAGATTTTAGGCTAGGTTTTTTTGGAGGAGAGGAAGCCTAGTACAAGGTGAGAGACATAGTTGAAAATGGTGGTTTTTGAAGTGATGGAAGATGGCGATTTTCTTGTATGAAGAGGAAACTTTCATCCTAGGTTTAGAAGAATCTACAAACTTTTGGGAAAATCTAATCTTCTAGGTTGAAAAAGGGGATCAAGGGGAGCTGCTAGGCATTTTTTGGGAGCTAACCAACATTGGCCAGTGGCGGTCGACGATGTTTAAAGACAGAAGAGGCAACAGTTGATGGTGGCAAATCATAGGAATTTGAGATTAGGTGGCTGATGTTCTTGGATTTTAAGAGTGTTGGAAGCTTTTTTTTTAGAGGAAATGTTTGAAATGAAATAAATAAAACTTATCTTTTGTAGAAAAAAAATCAAACAATTGATAAGCTGAACCTGACCCGATATCTACACATTCAACTCGTGCTAGGCTACAGCTGACAATTCTTGGATTAGTTTAATTTAACTGTAACTGAATTGGTCAAACCATGACTGAATTGGTCGAATATGTCTAAACACCTAAACTAATATAAGGATCCGTTGAACCAGATCAGACTATCATTGAACCATTAACCAATTTCGATTAGTCTTATTGGGTAATTTATTTTATTTTTTTTACTTTGTTAAGTTATTTATTTGTTTATCTATGTACTTTTAAATTCTTAAAAATAAATATATATATTTTAAAAAATGTTATAATATGTTTGTAAAATAAATAAATCCTCCAATTATAATATATTAAGGAATTGTGAGTAGTTATTCCTTAAAAGTCTTTAGGTGAGGATATTTTTCTAAAATGATACCAAAGTATTAGAGTATTTAGGAAGATATTCAATATAAGAGATTTTTGTTTATTTACTTTTATATTGTTAAAATTGAAAAAAAATTTAAAAAATGAGTTTTTTAGGAATAAAATTACATATAATAATGTATGAATATTATTGGCATTAATTAATTAAAAAATACGAGCCGAAGATGATATTCTAAGAAATTTTAAATGCTAATTCTTAAGAAATCCTTAAGTGAGAAAAAATTTTCTAATATTACCAATATATCAGAATATTTCAAGAAATTTTCAATAATAAGTTTCTAATTTATTTTTCAAATAAAAATAAAATAATATTTTTTATTTAAAGAAAAAGAAAAAAATAAAATTTTTTGAAGGAAATTAAACAAATCAAAATTATGATAAAAAAAGTTAAAAATTTATTTTTAAATATCAAAATTAAAATTTTTTTGTCAATATTAAAAGATAACACATAATTACTCTATAACATTTTAAAATAGGTACTATGAGGTGTTAATTTTTTTTCATATATAATTGCACTTTCAAATTCAATTATTTTCACATACTCAAAAATTATCTTTTTAATAAGTGTTAATTAATTTTAAATTTTATTAAAAAGATAAGTTTTCTTAGTGGTTACAAAAATAACTAATTAAATATGTAAAGATAAATATAAATTAAAATATAAAAAATAAAAACAAAAGAAACTTCTTATATTTTTCAATTCGCGTAGTGGTTACAAAAATAACTAATTAAATATGAAAAGAAAAATAGAAATTAAAATATAAAATATAAAAATAAAAAGAAAAGAAACTGCCGCATGGCAGGTCTTATATATAGTAAGTCAAATTTACCATGATTAATATATAGGATATAAATACATAGATATTCCGGAGGTTGAAGGTATGGTAATCGCAATTAAAGGCTTTGAAGGCTTGAAAACGCTGCCCTAAATTTCTTGGCCCATCAGCCTCATTTGTTCGATACATAATCTGTCTTCGTGGTGGATGGCCGACGGGAATTGCGATAATCAAGTTGTATTTGGTTAGATTCCTTGGCAGAATGGGCTTTTTGACGGCTGCAGATTTTAAGAAGAAAATCATGGCTAATTGTTATGTCACAAGACGTATGAGCTACCAACCACCTTCGTCGCCATTTTTTACTTCACCAAGTCATTCGTTTTACTCAACTAGATTCTCGAAATTGCACGATTGTAGGAAGCTTAGCTACCTTACTACATCAGCTCACCACAGACTTCTGTGAACTTGGTCGATTGTTTTGAACAATACATTATTCTTAGAATTCAAACAAAAATGGTTGGAATTCGAACTAAACTTCAACTAATGTGATTTTTTACGCACTTAATCATGTTTACGTACTTTAAATTCATTGGATCTAAAATATCTAACCAAATACAAGTTGATTAATGGTCCTTTCTCGGATAGGTAGTTGTTGGTCACGTTGATGGTCTATATAGTAGTTTATATTGGCATGTTGTGTCACGAATTATATCTCAAGAGACAACAAAAAATTAACCCAACTTCTATAGTTCCAAATTAAAGCTTTCTTCATGGCTCTTCAATCCTCCAAATTTTTGTTGCTACCGCCAAAGTTTTGGATCAAAAAATTGTTAGGCGATCTGCTAATTACCATCCCACAATTTGGAAGGACGATTATATTCAGTTGCTCAAGAGTGATTATATAGTATGCAGAATGCTAATTACCAATAATTTTTTTTTAAGCATGACAGGTAGCTAACAGAATTCCTTATCGTCGATGTGTAGGGCGAATCATATGATGAATGAGCAGTGAAACTGGTGGGAGAAGTGAGAATGATGCTCGAAAAAGTGGTGGATCCTTTGCAGCAGCTCGAGCTAGTCGATGCGTTGCAGAGACTCGGATTATCTCATTTCTTTGAAAATGAAACCAAGGGGATTTTGGAGTGCGTAAGGGCTGATCATACCAATTTATATGCTACATCACTTGAATTTAGGCTCCTAAGGCAGCATGGGTGTAATGTAACTCCAGGTAAAAGTCCAAGCAGTAATTAATTTTGTGTAAATATAAAATAAAAAAAATTGGAGAAATATTGATAATTACAATTGAAATGTTTATTACAAGCAGAGGTTTTCTCCCATTTCATGAACGAGATAGGGAACTTAAACGCAGGTTATTGTGAGGAATGGAAAGGGCTGCTGAGCTTGTATGAAGCTTCATACCTTTTGTTTGAGGGTGAGAGCATGTTGGAGAAGGCAAGAGATTGTGCAGCAAAACAACTCAAAGAATATCTGAAGCAGAACAAGGATGAATATGATGTGTCGATGCTAGTGGATCATGCTTTGGAACTTCCACTGCATTGGAGAATACCAAGGTTGGAAACCAGATGGTTCATAGATGTGTACCAAAAAAGACAGGACAGACATCAGAGTCTTCTGGACCTTGCTAAATTGGACTTCAATATGTTGCAAGCTGTTCATGATCTAAGCCATGCTTCCAAGTAAGTTCGTTCAAATTTAAAGTTTTTTTTTTTTTAAAATATTCGGCCAATAGGAAAAATCCTGTGCTACGCCACAAAGATATTATAAATACTAGTGTGAACGCCCGCGCAATACTGCAGGTTTGTTTTAATAATGAAAAAAAAATTTCATGAAAGAAAAGTAGAAAATGTAGTAACTTGAAGTCAGAGTTTTTAAGTTATTCCGAAAAAACAAAGAATAGTAGATAATGTTTAAAACAGTTTAAAAAAAAAACAAAGGATAATAAATAATTTCTAAGTTACTGGTGTGGATCATCATATTTTGACCCAGTGAAAAGAAGACATTTCAATAATAGGAAAGATAATCGAGAGTTGTTAATTAGAGGTTTCAGGAGTTATCCAAAAGCTTGAATCTCCAACTTCCATAAAAGCACTCTTGAGAATGTTAAAGCTATCCCTTCAACTATTTCCAACTTAAGTGATAGGGTAAAATTCAAATTTATTGAAATGAAATAAGACACTGAAAACTCTCTCTGTCTCAATCTGAGCACTGATTTGGGGGGTAGAACTTTCATTCTATAAATAACGTAAACTACATTGGACTATGAATTTGCCACTCTATAAATTACAATAGTTTTACCATTTCTTACCTGATTTGCCAGAGCATACACCATGGCTCTCTCACGTTTAGCTGCAGCCTCCTGCGCTTTTTAGTAACTTGGCTTGAATTTCTTCAACACATCCTATACTATTGCGTCAGTCTTCCTGCATTTGGTCAGAAGTGAAATGAAGCACTCAGCAAACCAACAACATCTATGCTTCAATTATATGAGAAAAGGATGGATAAACAAATTAAAATTTCTATGATCATTATTCATTAGTGTAACCAGAAAATGATGTAATTTGGTTAACAAAAAGTTATTAACATACGATTGACACTATCTAGAAAGGATTATCAATTTGTGTGCATACTATGTTTGTAAATGTCTATTGGATGGCATAGAAAAGAGAAGTAATCTAGTGGTTGACAAGTGAAAAGTCATGGTAGAAGCAAGCAATATCAGCCACTGCCAGAGTATAATATGACAGTGAAACTCAACACAAGCAGATGTCAAGGCATCAAACGTAAAAACCAAATTTGAATATATGGCACAAAACCGAATTTATTTGATAAAAGACATAATACCACTCTCAAAAAAGCAAACAAGAACTTAGTTCCACCTACAGATAAATGGTTCCACCCACATCATCTATCTCAACCAGTTTACCTGAGCATCAAAACAACCAATTAGTCTGAGTATAATAAAATCACTACTAAAAGGATCCTCATATTTTGGATACAATGAGGAAACAATGATTTTTGCTACACCCATATCGGAGGTATTACCCAAAAAAGAAAATGTAAGGAGGAATCTCCAGGCTACAGTTTATCCATCATGTACATCTTATTCCACCAAGAATTCTTCAAACATCTACATCCTGTGTAATACTCTCAATCAAGAAACCTTAGCACCCTCCAAACAAATTTTTCTACTTAGGTGATACATTTTACATTTCCTAATTTGAATTCTACATATATTTGAACCCATACACTACACTTAGGATGGTACGATAGAGAGTTGCATCATCACCAACCACATTCTAAAGTCTCAACTAAGTAACCAAATCTAGCACCCCAGTAATATCTCAATATGAGAAAATAACATAAAGCATATCTATCAATAGCCATGCTAAAAGGAAGGATAAAAGTCAATATTACAATGACTATAACATTATGGTTAAATAAGCACCAATAACATGGAGTGTTTAATAAACAAAAATTTAATATTGAATTTTCCTATATCACTTTTAAAATTTAACTTTATCTGAAGAGAACTAATATATCTTAGCTTACAAATATGTTTTTGCATAAACCATGGTGTATCCAAAAGGAAGAATGAAGAGCTTTTAAGTCGATTTACCTTTGTTTTTTGGACAGGTCACCTTCTAGAGTCCTTCATGTCAACTATTGAATTTGTGATCTTTGCAGAGCTACTGGTTTATTCCAATGATTATCAAGACTCAATGGTTACATTAACACATTTTTTAAATAAATTAAAACATAATAAAGTGGAAGACGTCTTACTCTTTTCAATAGCTAAACCATTGTTTTTCAAAATTTTTGCAATTGTGATGGCTATTGCAATAGCTACATATATGACATTAGAAATAAAAAGAATGATTTACAGCAATTCTCAAAAAGTAGCATACATAATTGATTTAGGTTCCATCTATGAATAATTAGGTCTAGAAACTCCTAACCTAGCATCTTAGTTCAACCTTACTTGATACCAATGAGTTTTTAAATCAGCTTAATTCACTACAGGAAAAAGAACATTTTGTGGTAGGTTTTTTTTTGGTGTTTACGAGTAAACACCACAAAATCCTTTTTTTTTTTTAAATCTAGCGGTGTTTTTTACAAAATGCTGCTAATTATCTATATAGCGGCATTTACGTTAATGCCACTAAAAGCCTTCATTTTGTGGCATTTTGTTATGTGCTGCCGTATAATTATAAAAGTTTATTAAATATAAAAATATAATTTTCTTAAAAACAAAGTACGATATGCTAAAATTTTTAATGACATTTTTTTAACAAACCCAGCTAATTTTTAGTATGTTTATAGATTTAGTAGCATTTTTATAGTAAACACAGCTAAATTGTCTTCAATAACATAAAACTCTCAGTTTTAAGTGTATTTTTGTGGCGTTTTTAAAAGAAAACGCCACTAAATAAGGTATTTAGTGGCATTTGTAAAAAGAAAACGCCACTAAAAATTTCTCCAACTTCCCAAACCTCTTTTTCTGCCTTTGTTTTTTTTTTTAATTTCTCCTACCATGTTTTATATTTTTCCAATCGATTCCTTTCGTTTTCAGCCTAATTCCTCTTTTTTTTGGTGGATTTCCTCTCCATTTACGGCTTTGGTCTCCTGTTTTTTATGGATTTCCTCTCCACAATTAGCATGCGACTCAGCTTACACTGACTTTATCTCCCTAATCAAACAAACCTTCCCCGGAGTCCTCCCTTACCAGCTTTTAACAGCTGCCACCCACCACTACCAAACCCTCACTTCCCTCCACCCCCATCCTTTCATTCTCTGCTAGGTCCCTAACCCTCCCTCTCGCACCCTAGTCAACTCAGCTTTTTGAGTCGTAACTCGCTATCAACATAATCCTCGGAACTATGAAGAATAACCATTCCTCGACTCGCTCTAGTTGAGGGAATGGGTAGTGGTGTTATTCGCCGATGCTATGGTGGGAAACGCCGGTGAGGCGATTTTGAAACGAGTGCTGGTCGTGATTTGGGTATTGTGGGGATTGGAGCAGCGACGGAGTCTAGGTAGGAGGCTGTTGGGACCGCGATTGGGGCGTACGCCCTTGGTGTCGTTACTTCCATTTGGGCTACTCCCTATTGATACATGAGGTAAGGTTTAATCCCACTGTTCACATGCATTTGCTTAATTATCCTGTATTCCAAATTTTTGTCTGATTCACAAACTGGTCCTACTTTAAAATTTTCTAGTGGCTCTATTAGATTTATTTATTTACTTATTTATTGTTTAACAGATTCTTTTCCATCTAGTAACCCATTTGTAGGACACCTATCTTGCCCAAACATAATGATGCTTTGATGTTGGAAATCCTCTGAAAATAATGTTTTCCTTTATGATCCTGATGAATTACTTGATATGAGACCTAAGGCACTCACAGCCAAACCCATTTGATTATTAGGACTACTAGATGTTTACAGTTAGAATGAATAAACATTTCCACCTATGTTATGAAGACCTAAAAATTTCTAAGGAGCAGATGAGTTAGTAAGGATCACTAGGATCATTTGTTGCGAGTGATTTATTGTAGGTATATAACATAATATATGAGCCAACTGATTTTTTATTTGAAATACTTTTAACATTATATGCTTAAAAAGAATGGTTTAGTTAGCTTAAAAAGAATAATTTAATTATTAGCTCTAATTATTAGCTCTTTCATCAATCCAAAGAGTCAAACAAAATTCAACTATGGCTCAAAGATACTGTTAAAGTAGTTCATTTCACCTTATTGTTAAGGATGGTAACGATAGAGGTGTTTTAAATAGCTATTTGTGAAATGCTTTTTTGTCAAATTTTTTTTTACTTTTGTTTGACTATTTTTTTTTTATTTTTTTTTCTCATTTTGTATATTAATTTGTAAAAATACTAATATCTTTTTATTTTGTTTATTTTTAGTTTCAGATTAAGATTTGCTCATCATTAATTGCTCCATTTCTATCAATCAGGTATTTGGCCACTAGTGTTTTGAATTTGTGAAGGTATTTTCTTTTTCAACAAATAATCACCTTTGAATAATTCAAGTAACTTGTTAGGAGATCTAAGTTTGTTACTAATTTAAGTGTAATATTTAGTTTGTTTTCATATAATTAATTATATAATTTTGGTTTGATAATGTAACAAGTACTAAATGGATAAGGGTTGGATATAAAAGTCAAGATTAAGTTGAAACTACCAAGATGGAGTTAAAAATTTTCTTAATTTTGCAGTTTATAATACAAGTGAAGATAATATGATATTATGCCCATGTTTGAGGTGTGCTAATATTGATTGACAAATCTATGAAGTTATTTTGAAACATTTAGTTTGAATTGGATTTATCTCGAAATATATTAATTGAAATTTTCATGAAGAGTTTATACTATCAAGGTTAATAACTTAAGTTCCTTCAACTTTAAAGGCACCCCAACACCAACATGATCCTATTAGACAATATGACATAGAAAGTATGTTATGGGATGCTTTCAACATTCATAACCAACATTTTCATAATCTATCTCCTCAAAATGATGGATTTAATGAGTCAAATGTTGAAATGAATGGTTTTGGTGAACATAGGATAGGTGTAAGTGACCAACAACCTAGTGGAGAAGCATCAAAGTTTTATAAGTTACTTGAAGATATGAATGAAGAACTTTATGAAGGATCTAAGCATCAAGGTTGTCTTTCTGTATGCATCTTTTTCACTTGAAATATTTATGTGGATGGACAGAAAACTCTTTGACTTTATTATTGGAATTTGTGAAAGAAATGTTTCCTTTTACAAAAATCTCCGAATCTAGTAAGGATTCAAAAAAGATGATCAAAGAGTTAGGTCTTGGATATGAGAAAATTCATAGTTGTCCCAATGATTGGATATTATATTGGCCTGATAGAAGAAATTAATAATCTTGTCATATGTATAGTAATTCTCGCTGGTTGGACACAAACACTGAAGAAAGGTTGAATAATGATGATAAAGTTCATGCCAAAAAGAAGCCTATAAAGGTTTTACAGTATTTTTCATTAATACTGAGACTTCAACGACTCTTCATATCTTTCAAAACTACACATTCTATAAAGTGGTATCATAATAAGCAGATAGATGATGGATCATTGAGGCATTCTGTTGATTCTTTGGCATGAAAATCATTTTACCTTAGGTTTTCAGACTTTATTTTTTATTCTCAAAATGTTATGCTAGGACTAATAGCTAACAAATTCAATCTATTTAAAGTGATGAGTACTTCTTATAGTACTTGGCTAGTTATTTTGATTCCTTACGATTTGCCACCATAGATTACCATGGAGCAACAATCATTTATTTTGTCTATGATAATTCCTAGGGAGAAAGGTTTAAGATATGATGTGGACATTTACTTACAATCTTTGATTGAAGAGTTAAAGTAGTTATGGGAAGGAGTTGAGACTTATGATGCTTCAAAAAAAGAAAACTTCAATATGCATATTATCTTATTATGGACTATCAATAATTTTTTTACTTATGTAAATTTATTTGGTTGGAGCACCAAAGATCATTATGCTTGTCTATCTTATGCTGCACAGATATGTTCGAAGCGGTTACATAATGGTAAAAAGTTAAGTTATATGCCACATCATAGATGGTTAGATGATAATCATTGATTTAGATTTCAAAAACATCTATTTGATGGAATTGAAAAGTCAAAGAGAGCACCATTACCAATTATTAGGTCTAATATCTTGTCAAAGTTAAAATATATCAATTTCATTTATTAAAAAATGACTCAATCAAGAAAAACAGTGAGAGAGATCTTTGAAGGTATCCAGCCTCATATTCTTCAAATTAGTGATGCTGATACTCAAGTTGGTAATGTTGACATTCAAAGTAATAGAGAGAAAGATTAAAAAGATGACCCTAATAAGTCTAAGTAATGGAAAAATAGAAGTATCTTTTTTGACTTACCATATTGAAAATATAATTTATTATGTCATAACCTTGATGTGATGCATATAGAGAAGAATATTTATGAAAATTTTATCGGGACAATACCAATGTGAATAGAAAATCAAAAGATGACTTAAAGAGTCAGCTTGACCTAGTTAACATGAGGATTCATCCTGACCTTCATCCGAAGTAGCTTTCTAATGGCAAATCTTAATTACCTCCTGCTTGTTTTAGGATGTCTAAATGTGAGAAAGATGTGTTATACAATGTGTTGAAAAATGTAAAAGTTTTAAATGGCTATACGTCAAATATATCGAGATGTGTGAATTTGAAGCAATGAAAACTTTCTTCATTAAAGTCATATGATTACCACATCTTGATGAAGGACTTACTTCCCTTTGCTTTATGTCTATCAATATTAAAGCAAGTCACTTCAATTGTAATTAAATTAAGTAACATATTTAAAGCTTTCTATTGAAAAGTTTTGAATGTGAAAGAGCTTGACGAACTTTAAGATTGAGCCGCGATTATTTTATAACATTTAGAAAAGATTTTCCCTTTAAACTTCTTCACTATTATGATGCATTTGGTTAGCCACATTCCATATGAAGCAAAAATTGGTTGACCAATTTATTATCGATGGATGTATCATATTGAAAGGTATTATTTGTTAATAATTTGTTAGTAATTATGATACCATTCTAATTAAAAAGGTATATGACTAATGTTTTATGTTTTGGGTTTTTAAGGAGGTTAAAATCTTATTGTTGTAACAAATGTTATCCGAAAGGTTCTATTACTGAAGGATATTTAGTAGAGAAGTGTATGACATTTTGTTCTCTGTATTTGGAAGATGTTGAAACAAGTTTTAATAGACCATAAAAAAATCTCGGTATGCAGCATATTGACTTTGCCTACACTTATCTTTTTGAAAGTTTTAGACAACCAACAAACAAAACCAAAGTGGTGGAGTTAGATGATAAATCTTGGGCACAAGCTCATTAATATGTTCTTTTTCATCATGACTTAACTAAATCATTTCGCATATAAGTTATTCGTGAGAAGAAACCATTTATTCTATTAAGCATAAGTTATAAACTTTGCTTCTTACTGTTAATTCTTTATTTTAATGCATATAGTGAATATAGAACAATTGGAGAGCTCATGCACATTATTGACGATCAAACATTCGAGAGCTTGATAAGTTGTTCATTGAAAATTTTCATGAATGGTTAAAAAAAACTGTAAGCAATACCATACTTCCCATTTTGAGAATTATACATAAAATGCTTAGGTTATAAATAAAATTAATAACATATATTTTATTCCACCTTTATAGGTTTGGAGTGGAAAGCTTGTTAGTGAAGAGGTGAAATGTTTTTCACAAGGTCTGAATAAGATTGTGAAATGATACAAAGGGTTCATCATCAATGGATTTAGATTTTACACAAATTTTGTGAGTGATTTAGAAAAACACAAAATTCAAGAATTGTTGTTATTTCATCAACTACTAGCTATGGTAGTGCTAGGGACACAAACCTTTTAAAGGGAAATGCTAACTACTATGGCATGATCAATTCAAAACTTTTATGAATTTTGTGTAACAACAATTTCCAAGGAGCAATCTAGGTGATCCACCAACTCAAGTATTATATTTAGTAACTATTTATCTTTTTTTAATATTAGAAATAGCTTAATATTAAGTGTAAAAACTAGTTTTACTTTTTTTAGTAGGTTCTTGGCAAACTAGTGAAAAACACTACATCAAATGGTAGTTCTTTAAATTTAAGTGGTCATCAATTTCATACATTTAAAATTTTTAGTTAATTTACTGAAACAATTTGAATGTTAATGTATTAAACTTTGAGTTATATGTATACTGAAATAAATTATGTATTAAGATATTTAAATATTTATAATATTCCATTTATGAATTTAAATTTGTTTTTATAATTTTAAAAATATTTATCTATTTTTTATTTAATTATAATAGTAAATATTAAAAAAAAAGGGTAAATTCCCTCATTTAGAAGCATTTGAGTAAAAAAAGTCACTAAATTAATGACATTTCCCAACACAAATACTACTAAAGGATGAATTTAGTGGTATTTGTGTCCAAAAGCACCACTAAATTTAGAAGTGTTTTTTTGACTCAAATGCCTCTAAATTAGTGACTTTTCCAGACACAAACGCCACCAAATTAGTAGAATTTGTATCCATAAACGCCACCAATTTTGAAAATTTAGCGACATTTTTCCTACAAAAACACCGCTAAGTTAGTGACATTTTTCTTAAAACGCTATTATTTTTCCCGATGCGGGTATAGTTGGCACTTTTAATGGCATTTTTGACAAACACAGCAAATCATATAGTGGCGATTATAAACACCGCTAAACATGAAAAAAAAAAAGGCAACTAAATACCTATTCTCCTGTAATGATTTATTTATTTTACATATACAATTTTATTCTTCTATCTTTCTTTTTCAAGTGGTTCTAATTTCTCACATGTATCTAACATCCAAAACTTGTATTTCTTTTCTTATCAAATATATACAACTTGTACGTAAGAGTTAGCTTCAAAGAAAGAAAATTACATAATATAATGTTAATAAAATGTCAAAGTTATGAATTTCACATATAACAATAACTAAAAAAATAAAAAAACGAATTGACTTGAGGCTATTTGAGTTTATTTTCAATGGAATAGAAAGGAGTAGAGGATTGAAATTGTTACCATAGCAGCTAATTAAGTCCAAAAAAAAGTTTCTCATTAAATATAATACAAATAAAACCAATAAAATAAAGTTAAAAACTTGAACTGAAGCAAGAATCATAAACTAAGCTCACTTGTTTATTTTTTAATTGATGTGGGTATCCTAGAGGAATGAAAACAACTACAATAACATATTGCCTCCAAAGGCAAAACCACTCAAGAAAACCTTAATATGTCTTGCAAACTTCCTCACACAGTTACTTTCATTGTTTTATTCTATCATTATTCAAATATTTATGGAAATTCTCTTTTAACAATTCAATGGCAAAGTTAGCAACATTGTGATCAAAATAAGTTAAGCTCAAATTTATTTCATAAATCACAATAGGCATAGATTTAGTATTTAATAACAAAAAGATCTTTTTCTACAATGGTTTGTCTACCAATATCTTATATATAAAGAGTTAAAATACATCATATAAGTACAAAAATTATAATAATTGTGCCTTCGCAATCTCAAGGATTTGTACATAAATTGAATCCTTTGAAAAATGATGAAGTAACACACACACATATATATATATATATATGTTAATTAAGTTTTAATAAAAGATTTATCTCACCAACATACCTTTTGTCAGCAAAAACGACTAAAACCCAAGCAAAATTTGTCAATAAAATAAGAGAAATCATTCAAGAACAACATATTTAATAAAAAAAAAACCATTAAGAGTAAATTCAAAGCCATCAAAGAAAGCAGTCATAGCTACAACACTCTCAGCATTTAAATCACATGCCTTCTTTGAAGGACCTATGCATGAATACCACAATTAATGTCTGAAAATTCTACCATTAAATGATTCAAAAATCATAGATACTCAATAAGTTTTTGTTAATATAATCAAATCAGCCCATATAAAATTCATGCTCACAAAAACAAATCATACTCGTATGATTGTGACTGATTTTATAGAATCAAGGAATATTTAAAACTAATAATACACTATAATGGCATAATTCTATAAAGTAAATTCTATTAGCCATGTGAACCTAACAATAACTTTGAAACAAAAAAAAAAAAAAAAAAAAAAAAACTTTGACAAACCAAGGAAAAAACAAATTCTAAGTATATGACTACTAATCATTTTTATAAATAGTTATAAAAGTAAATTTTTAAGAAAGAAAAAATATATATTTTTTGGCTAAAAAATAAAAAAATATATATTTTGGCAAAAAAAAGAACCCAGATTCTAAAAATTCAATAGTGTTTTTACCATTTGATTTTTATTGATTTACATGTTTATTATAATCTTTTTCATTAGTTGTTGGGTTGCTTTTAAAAATTGGTTTATATATTGATTCTAAATCCTCACATGTTAAAGCTAAATGCATAATTGAAAAAAACATCAAAAAACTAAGAGTAAAAATTTAAAGCTAGTAAATGAATATACATTATACTAAATACAATTGCAACATTATTTTGTCATCATTTCCAATAATTCAATAAATCTATTTCAAAATTCTATAAATAGTATTGAATTTTACTTACATAAGATGTATAGAGCTCCATTTTTCTAATAAGTTCTTCAATAACCGTAATATTCTTGCCGAGTAATCACCAAAATAAACCTTGACCACTTAGCAGATCAACCTACCAAAGCCACCCAATCAAGTCTCCAACAAAAAAATTAACAATGAAGGAAATCGAAGTTTAATAGAAAAATTAGCAGAAACAGAAGCCACAGCAATAGCAGCGACTGCAGCTAGAGGACGTTGAATGATTCCAGATAAGGAACCCATATTGAACACCTAGAATAGAAACTACCATACCAATATGAAGCAGTCCTAAAAAAAAAAAAAGTTAATAACCCAATCCAAAAGCCAAAAAAACTCAATCTGGTCAATACCCTGAAAGCCAAAAGAAACTTTAAATGCAAGAATCACCTGCACAAAATAAGAGGATCAAATTATGACCTAACAAATTGCATTAAATCAAGAAATAGAACATGCATGCAATAGAATAAATAAATAAAAAAACAAACAAACAAACAAAAATAAAAAGAAATATTCTCGATGATTCAAGCTTCGTAATTCAGATTAGAGAAAATAAATCCGGCATCTTGAAAATTAAAAAAAAAAAAAAAGATCGATGGGCAGAATCAAAATTTAGGGTTTTAGATTAAAAGAGACAGGGAGAGGGAGAGAGAGAAACAACTTACAGTTAGGGAGAGACGTAGGGATGGAGAAGACGACAAATCTGTGAAGCTGAGTTGTGCGATAAAAAGAGAACAAACAACACCACCAGAAAACAACACCAAAAGAACTTTGCAAACAAAATAGACATAGAGAAAAAAAAAAAAAAGAATTACTACATTTTAATTTGGAAATTAAAAGAAAAAAGAAAAAAGAGAAAATAATAAAAAATTATTATTCCTAAGTAAAGATCGAAGAGATCGATAATGGCGAATCCGGGGGGTGAAACTGATAGATTCGAAAATTTGCAGTTGCTGTCAGTGATCTGTTCAACAAAAAAGATACCATTGCTCTGCATGCTCCAATCGAAGTTTTTGGAGAAGCTATTCAAGCTTTTGGAGAAGCTTCTAGATCCAGAAACTTTTTTGCAAACTTAACCCTTAATTCCATTAGCTTTTTCCAAAATTTACCCCTCAAGTGATTTGATTTACATTGCTTAACTGTCTCCATTCTCATATTAAGGGAACAGCTTTAATATATAGTTATAAATATCAGCAACTTTTTATATTTCATGGCTTTTTTTAAGTACATGTAAGGCTAAACCCCCCCAAAAAAAGAAATAATAAATTTAAATAAAGTGAATATTTATACATACTATCATTGCTATGTCCTAATTCCTTTTTAATACTTACAAGTTTTACTTTTTATATGTTTAAATAACTTTTTTACCCAAAAAACCATGGAACATCAATATTATAAAATTTTTGCAATTTTAATATAAAACTACTAAAATCATAGCATTTTTTAGTTTTGTTTCTTTTGTCAAGTAAAAAAAAAAAAAAAGAACATTCAATTTTGACATAATTAAAACTATAATGGAATACTGTTAAATGCCATTTACAAAATAAAAAAAAGACATACATAGGAATTGATATATACCAAAAGCTATATAGAAACTCCCTTAATTAATTAATTGATTGATTGATTAATTAATTCTATTTATAGTTTTGAATTAATTTTACGGAAAACGATTTTGTTAAACTTCTGTGCAGGTGGTGGAAAGATCTGTGTCTTGGGGAAAAGTTGAAGTTTGCCAGAGACAGGCTGGTGGAGAGAATTTTATCGGCAATGGGCGTGGCAACTGATCTTCACTTTGGTAATTGTAGAAGAATTCTGTCTAAGATTGTTGCACTAATAACAATTATAGATGATATTTATAATGTGTATGGTACCGTGGATGAATTACTGCTCTTCACCGAGGCTGTTAAGAGGTTCGTACGGTTCTCTAACTCTCTACTTTCTATAAAAGATGACCAGAGAGAATCAGTGATTTTTTAAAAAAAATTTAATAGCTAGGTTTCATAATATTTTTTAATTACTTTATAGCTCAAATCACTGAAAATTTAAGCTTAATTTAGTTTGTCCATTAAATTTATATTTAGCATTAAAATTTAAAACAATTGTATTAACATTTTCAAAATATTTTTAATTAAAATTAAATTAAAAAATTTTTACTGAATCTAAAAAATTCTATATGTATTTAGGACCCGGATTTCAATAGATTAAATCCATAGCTCAACCAGTGAACACCTCTACCCTTATTCCCAACAAAGCAAAGCCTTATGTAAAATGATTATTTTTTTCTGTGTCAAATTTTAACTTTATGATTCCAGATATACAATGGAGTTGTTTCCTGAATATATGAAGATATGTTTCCTTGCTCTTTTTAACTTCGTAAACGAAACAGCCTTTGCCATTCTCAAGGGGCAAGGATTCGATACCATACCTCTCATGAAGAAAATGGTACTCAAACCCTTCTATTATATATCTACTTTTGAATTACTTTTATTTCATGATCTTTTCCTTCTAGATTTCGATTTTGTTATTGATCATGATTTCTATCATAAATGTACAGTGGGTAGACCTAGCTTACTTATTGGAGGCGAAGTGGTATTATAATGGATATACACCAACCTTGGAAGAGTATCTTGAAAATGGACTGATTTCCATTGCCATTCCTGTAATACATTTTCATGCTTTTTTGGCTACAAATTCAATAAGAAAGGAGTGCATGGAATGCTTCGGAGAGTGTTCCAACCTAATCAAGTTTTCATCTGTGATTGCACGACTTGCGGATGATCTTGGAACATCATCGGTATGAAATATACAAGCATGATTGCTTGCTGTGAATTGAAATATATTTATGTAATGCTTTACCCTTTGGATTTTCTTGATTAGGATGAGTTGTAAGGAGGCAATGTTCCTAAATCAATCCAATGTTGCATGCACGAAACTGGAGCTTCGGATGAAGAAGCCCGTCAGCACATACGGGCGTTGATTGATGCATGGTGGAAAAGGCTAAACGAAGAGCGATTTGCTCATTCTCCTTTTTCTCAGACGTTTATTCAATTTGCATTGAACGTGCCAAGGATGTGTCAATGCATGAACCAGCATGGTGTTGGCCATGGGATTGGAGATCGTGAGACTAAGGTTCGTGTATTAGCATTAATAGTTTTTCCTATTCCATAGACCAAAATAATTGGAGGCGAGGTGACATAGCAATCTTTTTGTAGTAACTTTTTTCAATTAAATTCCAAATGTTGAGCCTCTATAAATATAAATTCAAATAATTGAAAGTTTCCTGCTCTTAGCAGGTTTATAGGTAATAAAATTTCTATCTCTATCCATATTAATTAGCTTTGTGATAATTTTGTTACCCTTGTCACTTAATTCCTTAAACTCATTACATAAATGTGATTTGAGTTTTTTTCATTAGTTTATCTTTAAACAAAAACTTTTAAGTTTGTGTCTAGAACAACTTGAAATATTATTTTATTTTATTAAATAACAATTAGTCTACATAGATTTTAATAAATGACTTATATGAAACCTTGAATAAAATTTTAAAAGCATCAAACAAATATGTTTTATCTGATTTTATCCATAAATACTTTTAGTTAGATACTATGCATTTTTTTTTTATTCCTTACAACATATATAATTAAATCACCCTCTCCTAAGACCTCTGGATTACCTCAAGAAGCACCATACGTGTTTAACTTAACCACCCCACCAAACTTGTCTCTTAAGCATCGTTGACTCCCTTACATAAGGCATCATGAATTTCTGAGGCTGTTTGAATAAGAAGCATATCAATTATAATTTTTCAGTGCACTATTAATCAATCAAAATTTAATATTGTGTGAGATTTATTAAAATTCTTTATAAAACTCACACTTTAAAATAGTGAATCTCCTGGTTAATTATATCATTTTAGTAGAAATAATTGTAAGTGAATTTCTTCCATTTGAATAATGTTGAAGACCGTCGCAAATTACAATCTTATCAAATTGCTTAAAATAGGTCATATTTAATATGAATATAACTGGTCCAATCGTTTAAATCATATTAATCATGCATGTTGCTCCTTATAACTTTGATTCATCTGACCTGTTTAAATATTCTTTTAAATATAAACATATGAGTAATGCTTCATTTATAGTAGTGTAAGCCTTGCACTTGTTTTTATTATTGGATCAAAATTAAACCTTTGACTAATTTAAATTAAAATAATATTTTTAATTTCAATAATTTTGATCCAATAAGAAAAAAAGTGTAACACTTAAACTTGTATATATGCATCTCTCCTCTTTCTCTATATATAAACCATTTCAACCTTATATAAAATTATTTTTGACAACTTAATTGAAAGGAAAATTAGTAAAATTGTCAGGTTAATAAAGTCATTAGAGATCGGGCTCCCCCTTAATCCAAGCAGAGCCATGTAGGGTTCACTAGAGGCTTGAGCCCCAATTAAGGTAAAAAAAATATTGAAATCATGTGTATCTTAGACAAAATTTAAAGAATCCTGGTTAGTTTAGTTTATTAGTTGTTAAGACCATAATTATTAGAATTGGACTAGATTATTAGTTGGATTGATCGAATTTATGATCCTGACACTTAAATCAGTTCAGTTTTATTATTAGATCAAATTTTTAATTAATCCACTTCAAACCATATTGAATCACTAATATAATTAATAAATTGGTGAACATATTGGGTTTTGTTAAATCATATGGGTTTTAAATTTTCTAAAAAATAAACTTAAAATTATGATTAATTAAGTTTTTATAATTAAAATATGGATTGTAGCGTAATTTAATTAAAATAACATATTTTAAAGTAAAATAGAAAATCAATAAATTAAAATCTAAATAAAATGATGTTACCTTCCTTTACATTGTATGCGCACTAAAGATCAACATAAAAAACATAGCCCCTTTAAACATTTTTATTGGTTCATCAATTGACTTGTTGACCTAACAAGTATATCATTGACATAGTAACCTGACACTTTGAATGATTTGTTATTCGTATTCGGTTTTGATAATTATGGTTGAGATTAGCATTGTTCTACCAATTGGTATTGTCACCTTGGAGAAAGCATTTTTAGTAATGAACATCTTAAAAACTTGTTTACATAATTGAATGGGAGATCAATGATTAAATGATAGTTTAGTTGTACACTGAAAATATGTATTCAAATGTATTAATAAAGAAGTTATTGTGCAACATTTTCGAAATATGAATCCACATCGAGGATAATTATAAAATTTTTAACAATTATGACTGAACATGAAAGTTTTAATTTTTCATAACTCTTATCAGTATTATTGTTATTGTTCATTTTTTATAATTTATTATATTTTTAACAAAATGAGATTCAGATGAAAAAGAAAGATTAATTCATTATAAAAAAAAATATTTTCAAGTGAATTCATTTCTACATCAAAAATATAAATTGACCTAAGAACAAAAATGGAATCAAGAACAAAAATATAAAAATATATATAATTTAAAAAAACACTATACAATGATTTTTTATCATATAAATTTATTAATTGTCAAGATAAGAGAGACTCATATACTTATGGATCACTATTACAAGTAAATAAAAAGGAAGAGATTTTTTATAATTACAACATGGATAAACAAAATTTTTTTTGATACATTGGGGAATATCCCTATCCATAATTATCTATAAAAAAGCGATATACTAGATACTATGAAGAAATTTTTGCATAGAAAAATTTTCAATTGAAGAATTTTTCTTTTTTGTCTTAGAAAGAAGGTCGATAATGAGTCTGGAATTGATACAAACACAAAGAGTATCAAAACTATTAAGACTGTGGTTAATATTTTTAATAAAATTTAATATATTATAATTAATTCCTTAATAAATAAAATTTAGGACATTGCAATTGCCTTTGATTATTGTGACATACACCCATCATCATCACTATTCATCACCATTAGAAAGTAAATGACATATTTATGAATTGTGAAATTTTTATTAGTGAATGATGACTAAGGGTCTATTGCACCAATAGTGTATTAAAAAGCAATAAATGGAAGATAAATTTATATTTATATTAGTAATGAAAATATTATTAATTTAAACAACTTTAAAAAAGGTTAAAGGGTATAAAAAATCCTTGAACTAAAATTAGAAAATCATAGAAGACTTTCTTTTTTATCACAATTAGTTAACCTCTCTAATTTTTTTTTTTTTTTTGCATCTAATTAAATCCTTATTTGGATGAAAAAGTTAACACAATTAATTTTATTACAAATTAAGATAAGATTTCATGTGATATAAGTAAAACAAATGAATACTTATCACATGATGCAAATAATATATATGAAAATTAAATAAAATAATTTTTTTTCTTTTTTGATTTCTTCTTTATTTTTTCTTCCTTCTTTCTAAGATCTCTATAAGGGTTCAATTGAATATAGTTCAGGGATTGATTGATTAAATTTTGCCACGCAATTAGATTTTGTTCATTTAAGTGTTCAATTGAGTTGAAATAGAAAATTAAAGGCTTGATTGTTCGTAATAAAATATGAAAAAGCTTAAACGATTATTGAATTGTATTTTAAGAGCATTTTTTACCCTTTAGCCTTTAAAAGAAGTCTTTCATAAACAAGTGTAAATAGGTCTTTGAACTAGTCATTTGTTAATTGCTCTACTAAAACCAATTTGTTTAGTTAAATATTTTTTAACAATGAGTTTTGTATCATTACCAGAAAAATAGCTTTTATTGACAAAAAATTCCATTAGTAAAAGCAAATTTTCTGTTGATAATAACATTACCGATGGAATTTACCAACGGAATTATTTTTCAGTGATTAGACAAGTCAGTAATGCTTTTATATCGATAATAACTAAAATCCATTAGTAATTATCGATGAAATTATTACCGATGGAAAATTTATTGATAAAATCCGTCGATAAATTCTGTTGGCAATACTTATTTTCAATTATATTTAATATATTTTATTTATACTTTTTGTCATCTTATTTTATTTTTTAATTTATTTTTAAATTAATTACATGAATACTAAATACACATAAATAGAAAAATAAAAGAAAAAACAAAATGCTCCATTTTATTTATAAAAGAATGTAAAATATTTTACAAAATTATTTATGAATTTTATTAAATAAAAATAAAAAAAATACATATATGTTACAAATTTCGTACAAACATTTGGTAATACACGCAACTCAAATAAACAAGTATTTTCAATATACAATAAGAAAAATACCTACAAAACATGTGAATGTAGATAGCCCTTCTTTCTCTTACCCTAACCTCCACCTGGAAATGACACCAATACAAATGTAAAAGTTAGAAGTTTACTTGAGTTATTGCTTAAACAATTTAGGGAAAAAACTTTGTCTATAACAAGTTATATTAACACAACCTGGTGAAAGATTTGTGCAAGCATATATCTGTCCATATGTATATATATCTTATCTCATGTCTAATATGAGTTCTACATATAAATGTAAAGAAATAAAAGCTTAGCATATAAACATGAAAAACAATGTTTGACAAGAGAAATAATAAATATCACTTCATAACTAATAAGAAGCTCTTAAGCATATATATGCAAAAACAAGAAAATGATCAATAAAATAAATAAAAAAAAAGCTCAAAATTAAAATTTCAGCCTCCTCAATCTATCATATTTACCTAACATAAAGTATTCTAATTTTCATGATAAATTCTATCGAAAACCTACCAAGTTTAACGAGCACATGTTTTATGTATAAATGGATGAAACATTGGACCCCATTCTTCATGCAAGTATAGATTTAACAGGGCACTGTTAACACAAGTAAAATTTTTACCTAGTAGGTAAAAGGACTTGTAAGTTCTCATAGGAATTATGCAAATTAAGTGATTGTAGAGAAACTCGAGCAAATAAATAGGGAAAATAAGTCAACTTTAAGTGTAAAAATTTACTTTTGTAGGTTGGATTTTAGGGTTTGGTAATGAGCTAGGGCATAGTTCTTTCTTAACACAATATGAAAAGGTAGGTGGGGTAGGTGTCAATAGGAGGAAGCTTGTAAATGGTGGCATCAAAGAGCCAGGTGGGGTGAATTTAAGTTTATTATGTAGATCATTGATCTTTTGTATAAGCTCATTTAAGTAAACAATGGTGTCCTTAAGTATTGAAGCCCTATCCATTTGAAACATAATAAGCACAATGAGTCGCTAGTTGCCAGACTTAGTAACTTCAATTATTTAGATTTTAACGTATTAAAACTATAATATTGATAAAGTGCTTTTTGAACAAATTACTAGAGAAGACTAACAAATCAGGTAAAACAAGCTATTTTAGGAAAACTTTTAGCTTTTATAAAGAGACAGTTACAATAGTGTCAAGCAAAATGTTTTTTTTTTCATTGTTCTAGGAACTATAAGATTGTGTTCTGCTAGATATTCCAAAATGTATCTTTTTTTACTAGAAAAATAAGCTTTGGAATATCCAGGAAAATGCAATTTTATTCCTAGATTGAAAGTGTACAAGTAATGCATTTTTATCTCTTAAAAGAATTATAAAATATTTCCATTAAAAGAAAACGAATAAGTATATAGCTAAATTGATTTTATGATCCACTTTCTAAACCTTAAAATTGCATAAAACTAATGAAATTATCCATGTATAATTTCATGACTCTATTAAGTTATAGTTAGAGATAGTACTTGCTATTTGATGCTTCATGTTCCTGATAGAGTAAGATTTTATGTATTTGATAAATGATTTAACTAGATATGAGCAAGTGGAAACTTAAGTTTATGTTTATTCATCATAGCCATTAAAAAAGGTGGATTTTAAAGCCTTTATTATTAGTTTCTCTTTGTAGTAAATTTTCCTTCATTATTTTCTATAATTAAAACTGATGTTTAAAGAAAAAGTCTTTGCTTAAGTCATTCCATCCTAGACCCAGTTCTTATAAAAAGAAAAAACTATATGTAGTTAAACTTGTTTAGTTTATGCTTCATTTGGTTATTTTTTTTATAATTTACTTTTTTTATTTTTGTAATAGAAAATTGAAAATTTAATTAAAAAAACTAAAAGTAAAGAATGAATAATAAAAAAATAAAATAAAAACACCAAAAGAATCTTAATTATGTTATCGATCTCGCTTCAATATATTAGCTAACTAGAGGCTTATAGCCCATATCCAAATTTTATTAGTGATTAATAGTAGGCCAGGTCTTAAGGCCCAGCATATAAAGGTAAACATGAGAATGAAAGAACATATTGGGCTTATAAAGGTTTCTTAAACAAGTGCAATACAAAAATACATGTATTACACAGTCAAATGTTGGTGGTAATATGATCTATTTCATTAATAAAGAAAAAAGCATAGACCCTTATTATTTGGATGTTATTGATCTTGAATTTTGCATCTTCTTTTTTTATCTATTAGTATTCATAGTTCAATTTTACAAAATATCTAAAACAATATGAAAAATCCAAACAATTACCTAATAATCAAGAAGAAAAAAAGTTTCGAGCATTTGACAGGTTCTTAAGAGCCCTTCTTCCTTGTTACAGACAAATTTGTATATTGATTTGGAAGCATTTCATCATAAGAATTATTTACCCAAATATACAGAAACTAAACCCCAAATACCTTAAAATGAAAAAATTTTCAAGTACATCAACTCATAATTCTGTTGAATGCTACAAATTTTACCAACCTTTTATCAATACAATAATACAATAATAAAAAAATTTTAATAATTATTATTAAAATTTAAAAAATATAAAAAAAGTTTAAAAACAAATATAAATTTAATACACATCAAACCCAAATTTAACATAAAATCAATGTAAACTTTTTAATTTCTATAACTATTATTAAAATTAAAAAATATTCAATATAAAAAAATTTTAAAACAAATATAATTCTTAATACACATCAAATCCTACATGCGATAAAATCAATATAAATTTTACACTTCTAAAAGTTAATAAATCTATAAAAAAAATCAACAAATCTCAACAATACTTAACAAATAAAAAAAATAACTCAAAATACTAAAAAAATTCATCAAAATTAACAATACTCAATAAAAATTAACAAAAAGTTTAACCTAACAAAAACTTAACAAATATATAACAAGAAACTCAACAAATTTATAACAAAAAGTTTAACAATAAACTTAACAAATAAACGACAAAATACTTTAAAAATGAATAGGTAATTTAACAATGATTGATGAAGATAACTAGCTGATCGGCAAGTTGAGAAGGATAATTGATAGTGAGGAAAGAGGGATTTAGGGATTTGGGGTTTAAAGTTTGGGGGAAAATTGTTTTTCTTGATTCTAGGAAAAAGGTTTAGAATTTTATGTGATTTTTTGATGGATTACAATGAAAATTCCATCGGTAATCAATAACCATAAATTTTTTTGTAATTTTTTTATCGACAAAATGTTTCCATCAGTAATCCATCAATAAATAATTATCAATGAAATGTTAACAAAAATTGACAAAAAGTATAACCCAATAAAAACTCAACAAATATATAACAAAAAACTAAACAAATCTCAACAAACTTATAACACAAAGTTTAACAATAAACTCAACAAATAAAAAAAATAGTTGAAAAATTAATAAGCTAATTATCAACAATGGAAGGAGATTACCAACCGACTAGTAAGCTGGGAGGGATGATCAATGATGAGTGAGAAAGGAAAGGGGAAAAAGGGATTTAAGGGTTTAAAATTTGGGAAAAATTGGTGTTTCTTGATCTTGGGAAAGGAGTCCAAATTTTATGTGATTTTCTAATGGATTGCCAATGAAAATTTTGTAAGTAATTGATAACCATTAATTTTTTTTCATAATTTTTTTAATGACGAAATTTTTTCGTTGGTAACAAATGGATTACCAACAAAAAATATTGTTGGTAATTTTTGACATAAATCACTTCATTTGTTTACCTATGGATTACCAGTGAAATTAAACCCAATGGTAATCTGTATTTAGGTCTTTGATCTCCAGGGTTTTGCGTTAAACCTTTTGGGGTACTATCATAAAGTTTCATCAAGTTTTTGTCTCACGACTAACAAGCTTATAAAGGAGTGTATTATGGCCCTGCTACTAAGAAAATAAGCCAAAAACTATGGATTTAATGTGTAAGAGCTATCAAAGAAAACTACGTGTGGGTTCTATCCCATAGCATTGTAGGAACAACTCTCATTTAATTGTATCTGAGACATTATAAAGGTCTATAAAGGTCCTGAAATGGTCCAGGTCATCTTCGAGGTTAATGGTTCCATTATAAGTCTCTTTAAGCAGTTTTAGGTAGGAAAGAATGTCAACCTATCTTATAAAGGTGGATAAGGGCTTATGATCATGTTCTAACCATTGTAAGTCTTTATTTTTTTTCTTTTTTAATGTCTGCCAACTTATTATAAAGAGCAGCAACTTGCACTATGAGTTCATTATCAAGGTTAGGGTTGATAAAGTTTTGTTTTATGTTCTAAGTAAGGGTTAGCTTTCAGTGTACTAAGGAAAAGCTTGTGGTGGCTCTAGGAAAAATAAGGCAGAACTTTTTTTAAGTGGATTATTTTTATGATGGTTGTTATGTGGCTTGCTAATAATATTGAAGTAATTTTTGTTAGTGGCTACTTGGACATTTGAGAGCTAGATCTAGGTCATTAATGCATGGTAAAATTCTGTGAAAAACTATTTCATGTTTGTTTGGTGCATTAGGATCTATAGGGCTGAAAATGTAACTTGCACTATAGAGGTGATAGGGGAAGTTTTTGCTAGTAAGTTACATTTATTGGCTTTAAAGACTGTATTTGTTATAGGGGCTATATAGTTGGGTTTGAGGTTCCAATAGCATCAATATGGACGAAGGGAGAAGTCAGGGTCATACTTAGAGATAAAACTCCCATTAAACTTTGATAATAGCTTGCTAGCTCTAAAGTCTAAGCATTTAATGGCATAGGGTTACTAGGAAATTGGATAATAGTATCATACCTTGGTGTCCATGGAGTAAAACTCCTTCTATTATCATACCTTGGTGGCCTACGAAATCAGAGTTGAGTTTGGAAGTCAGTTACACGTGGGAAAGATTAAAATTGCAATAGCATCTGTTTAAGATGGTACTAATTGATTGCATGTTATTATTTAATTTTGGTAAAAATGATTCTATTTTTCTTAATGTTTAAATTAATTCCTTTTTTTTCTTTCTTTTTTTTTTTCTCTTTTTTGTTTTTTGTTTTTATTTTTTGAAACAAAAATAATTCAAATTTAAAACAAAACTTTTTTTATTTTTATTTTTTTCTCTTTTTTTTTTTAAAACAAAAACAAATTAAATTTAAAACAAAACTTTTATGCTTTTTTTTAAAATTTTTGGATTAAAGTGAAAACACTTTAAGTATTCTCATTTTGATATTTTCTTTTTGTTTTTAACCCTAGTTTTGCCTAAAACTCTTCCTATAGTCCTAGATCTAGCCTAAAACTGTCAACTTCAAACTAAAAAATTTGCACCTTCCACCATTAGAAATGCTATGTGCTTTCAGTATATTCATCCCCTCACCAAAGACTTCTCTTTCTAAAAAAATCAAGCCTCACAAATCTTTCCAAACACTCCAAAATTGAAACCCCTTTTTGTGACTTTTTGGTGCTACTTTTCCCCGCTAGAAGATGTGTTGTTTGTTTTTATATGTGTGTGTGTGTGTTTCTTTTTGTAGTTTTTGGTGGTGTATGGTGGCAATGACAATAGATAAGGCCTCGATGGTATGGGTTGTTGGTTTTAGATGAAAGACTATAATGGCATGTTTTGGTGAGAAGGGTCTTAAATAGGTTAGACTAATGAGGTTGTTAATTTTGGTTGTTCAAGGTTTAAGTGTTGATGGCATGGTGGCAGTGTTTGGAGATCATAGTTGAATCCCTTTTAGCTTCTAGAATTGACATCCTTTTTGGTTGATTTTTCCACCTAGTTTTATAACTATTTCCAGCATTTTGGATTATAGCAACAATTAAGAAAATAAGTAGAAATCTTATAAGTAAAAAAAGCTTGTTCACAACTTAATGTTAGTTGCAATAGTGGCTATAGAAGGGTTGGATAAGGTGGTTGGCAATGAGTAGGGTGGTTGTAAGAGGTGATGGGTGTTGGTTCCATGCACGACACCATTCTCCAATTTCTATATTTTTTTAATTTTTATATTTTTTTAAATAAATAAAATTTTAACAAATTTGCACTTAAAAAGCTTTAGGCTTCACAAATGGATTTAGGGCTTTAATTGTGGGTTTAAAAAAACATGATCACAATAAAAACTAAGCCCAATAAAACCCAATTAAAATGTTTAAATGGGTCTCAATTGTGCAAGTCAAAATCTTGAACGAAAATTGAGATTTACACGGACAAAAATTGGTGCCTACAGTTGCTTCTCTTTTCACATTACTAAGAATCAGGAATAGGACAAAGATATAGACAACAATTTTGTCTAGTCTAACTATTCAGAGCTTTTTTTTTTTTTTTTGAAAAAACCCATCTAAACAAAAGCTCAACAACTTCAAAATTTAGAAGAATCATTTGTCATAGCTGGGAATTCAACCTGAAAGTCTTACACATTGCCTTTTTTTTTTTGCTTTTTTTTTTTGTAAATTTTGGAAACTAATGCCAATAAACTTAAAGGTTGACTCACTAGAGGCTTTATAACTTTTTAAAAATAAATTGAAATGAAAATTGCTCCCACCAAAAGGTCCACAACTTTTTAAAACCAAATTGAAATGAAAAATCCTCTCACCATAAGCTCCACAACTTTAAAATAGATTGTGATAACTTGAAAATTATGCCTGAGGTCTTACAAATCTTGACACTAAAATATATTAGCTTAAAAGACTTATGATGTGGAGGACTTAAAAACTATGTTCGAAGGTCATATAAAATTAACACTAAAATATATTCAACTTAGAAACTTATAAATCTTGTCTAGATGACTTAGAAAATATACTCAAAAGTCTTATAAATCTTGACACTAACACAGATTCTATTAAGGATACTTATGAATCTTGCCGAAGGACTTAAAAATTAAGCCTAGAGGTCTTATAAATCTCAACACCTATAAATGCTTATCTAAATAGGGGTTCCATAACTTTAAATTTTCATTTGAAAATGCTTTTCCTAAACAAATGCTAAGAAATTTTGAAAATCTTATCTGAAAAAAAACTCCTTTAATCAAAAGTATTGAAATTTTAAAAATCTCATCTGAAAAGAGCTCATCTAATTTGAGGTATTAGAACTTTAAAAATCTTATATGAAAAAGGCTTCTCTAATTAAAGGCATTGAAACTTTAAATATCTTATATGGAAAAAGTTCTTCTAATCAAAGCCATTAAAACTTTAAAAATCTCATTTGACAGGAACTCCTCTAATTAAAAGGATTATAAGTTTAAAAATCTCTTTTTATGCTAACTTAACTAGGCTTGATATCCATATGTGTAAACTAGATTGCTCTTAAAACTCTCATCTTGGACTAACTTAACTAGGCTTAAAACTTGTGCCAGCTAGATTGGGTTTGGCAATTCTAATTGATGCCACAGGTTTAAAATCTCAATCGGTGCCATGGGCTTAAATTCTCAACTTAATAAATCTCATCTTGAAAATCCCAAAAAAAGGTTTTAACACTTTTCCCTTTTTAAGAAAAAAATTCCTCATTCTTTTTGTTTTGCAAATACCGTAAACATTTTCCAAACTCTTGGGAAACCTTTTGCTTTCCAAACAATCTTTCCTTTCTCCTATTTATTTTGATTTTTGACAAACTTTTTTCATTTTCTTTTCAATATTTGAAAAAAGACAAACACCATTATGATGCAAATGTCTATTCTAAAAATGATGGTGCAAATGCAATGATCCTTATGCAAATGCAAACATTCTGCCAAAAATGATTACCAACAATAGAAATGCAAGTGTTCTTTCTTGTTACAAAAGCCTCATACAAATGCAACTAATTATGTAGATGCCTTTTAAAAAGATGTAAAGGCAAAAATCCAATGAAGATGCATGAGAAAATATATTAATGCTAAATTTTTCTTTTGAAAACAAGTCTTTTCTCAATACCAAAACTTAGAGATTCTCATTTGAAAATACACGTGTAAAAAACAAATTCACACTTGAAAACCAAATATTCACATTTGAAAAATTTTAGAGATCTACATCTAAAAGTTAAAGATTCTTATTTGACATACAAATATCAAAGATTCTCATTTGAAAATTTTCAAATATTCATATTTAAAAGTAAAACATTCTCATTTTAAAAGATTCATATCTAAAAATCAAATATTCACATTTGAAAATTTTCAGAGATTAATATTTTAAAGTAAAAGATTCTCACTTTCACATGTAAAAATAAAAAATTCTCATTTAAAAATTTTAGAGATTCACATTTAAAAGTAAAGATTCTTATTTGAAATATTCAAAGATTATCATTTAGGAAAGTTTAGAGACTAATATCTAAAAGTTAAAGATTCTTATTTTAAAAATTCAAAGATTCACATCTAAAACTCAAATGTTCTCATTTGAAAAGTTCAATGATTCACATTTGGCAAAGTTTAGAGATTTCTTCTAAAACTCAAAGATTTTTATTTAGGAAAGTTTAGAAACTGATATCTAAAAGTCAAAGAATCTCATTTTAAAAATTCAAAGATTCACATTTTAAACTCAAATGTTCTTATTTGAAAAGTTCAATGATTCACATTTGGCAAAGTTTAGATATTCATTTCTAAAAGCCAAAGATTCTTATTTGAAAATTTCAGAAATTTACATATAAAACTCATAGGTTCTCATTTGAAAAGTTTAAAGATTCACATTGGGAAATGTTTAAAGATTCACATCTAGAAGTCATGCATTCTCATTTGAAAAATTTAGAGATTCACATCTTAAAACCAAAGGTTTACATTTAAAACGATCAAATATTCACATTGAGAAGGTTCAGAGATTCACATTTAAAAGTAAAAGATTCCCATTTAAAAAATTCAAAGATTCACATTTGGGAAAGTTTAGAGATTTGCATATAAAAGTCAAATATTCTTATTTGAAAAATTAAAGGATTCACTTCGAAGGTTCAAGCTTTTCATTGAGCGTTTGAGATTTTATTCTCAAAATCAAATCAAAATCTCATCTTTGGCAATTTTTCTTAATCAATGATTGACTAGTTCAAATTATATTTTCATGAAAGCTTCTAAGGCTTTCTAGTAATTCGATTTCAAAATTCAAAGTTGAAACTCTTATTTTTCTTGTTTATTATATGCAATGCAAATGCCGCTTCTATGATGCAAATGCCTCTTTCAAATGCATGAATCCTTAACATTGATGAACATGCTTTCTTTTTTTCCATGGTGCAAATGCTTTATGCAAATGCAAATGGACCATGCTTCACCTTTTGTCTATATGATGCAAATGCCTTTATGCAAATATGAATATCTTTTCGCACAGATGCAAATGCGAACGTCCTTTTCATGCAATATGCAAAGATGAAAATGTTAATGTATTTCCCAAGATGCTAATGTAGCATGTAGAAATGCAAAAACAAGCATTCTTTCAAGATGCAAATGTAGATGATTGACTACTATAATGTAAATGCAATGATTTTTATTATTTTTCATTTTTTTTTAAAAAAAAATTCTATTTAAATTTTCTCCTTTCAAGATATTACTTTTTACCAAAAAGTGATCTCAATATTGTATATAAAACTCTTGACTATTCTCCAAACTTTTTCAAAGTAATCACAAAATTGCCCTACATAATGTATTTTGTAATCAATGAAAGTATTACAGACACATAACATTTAAATATTGTGAAAATTAGTGATAATTATTAGAAATATCCATAGGGTCGATCAACAATTTAGTTTTTTTTTTTAAGGGATTCACTAGGATTGCAATTCAACAAGAAATGGGTTTTTCCTTTATCTAGGCTCACAAATGAATTTTCTTCAAAACATTTTCTTCCTTAAAAACCAAACACAATTTGTCATTCTCTCAATTTCTCAGCATGATACTTTGATATGTGTTAAAACTAGCATTTATTTTGAAGCAATTCGCAAAGTTTTAATGACTTGCAGGGAATAAATAAAGGTTTGAATTTTGGGTTTTCAACCTTTTGAAAAATATAAGATCTACAATCATTATTGATCTCTCAAAAGTCTTCAATATTTATTGATACTTCCTTCATGACTTTTTTTTTCTGGTTAGAACCTTGGAAACTCTTTGTTTAAGAATCTCATATGGCACCAAAATAGTTATTTTTTCTCTATACTGCCTTTTTAGGGTTTTCACTTTAAAATTTCATTATTCATCATTTCTTTTTTCTTTTTTTTTAATGGTTTGATTATACACCTTAATATTCAAATTCCTCATAATAAGAATTGATTCACACAACACAAAAATTCATAACATCAAAAGGGAAAATGAAATATCACATATCGATAACTAATAGTATGATTCCCAAGAAAAAGCCTTCAATTCAAATGCCCATATTCGATCAAAATGGGCTTTTCAAGGCATGTAATATAGGATAGGGTTATAAAAGAAAAGGATAAATTGGCCCAAAATATGTATTTAAGGTTAATGAAACCAAAGATCATGTCATTTCTTACAAAGCATTTTAAAATATTTATCTCTTCATTCTCATAGCCTTTGTCTCACCATTTCATCCTCATTTTTTTACCTTTTCAAATTTTTTCAATTTTTTTCTTGTTTTTTCTTTTCCTCTTTTCAAATTTAACACTCAATTCATAGACATTTGTCTCTTGAAATAAAACATTCTTTTTTTCTTTGATAAGGCTTTATTATACCTGAATCTTGAATATACAATTCATTTACCTTCTATGTGGAAAGTGATCCTTAGTTAAGGTTCATTTGAAAAAAAATACTTTGGCAAGTTCAAAAAAAGTAGCGAAAGGATAATTTTTCTGTGTATGAAACATTGAGAAAGATAGCCATTCATAATTTCAAACACAATCACTTGAACTAAAAAGTAGACATTTGTGAAAAGTGGGAAACATAAATTTTTTTTCATTTTTAAATTTTTTTGAACTTTTCATTTTTGGGAATTTTTTGAGTTTTTTTTTTTTTTTTTTTACTTTTTTTGAATCATTTGAATATTTTGAGTGCATAATTTAACCACCAACAATCTTTTTTTTTCTTTTTGTTTTTTTTTGCCATGAATGGTGTCTTAATTGTCTATCACTTAAATGAGGGTTCTCAAAGAAAATCATGTTACATGAAATGTCTTGACTTTCATCTCAAAGTTCAAAAAAAGATTCATTTTGGTTCCATGTTTTTTTTTTTTTTGCATATTTTCTCAAAATGAGAGGAAATGTATTATGGCACGAAACAAATTGTTTTAGGTAATAGGGAATTTTGCTTTCTTTGTTAATGTGCCTTAAGACATGAAATAATTACTGCTTGAGGGAGAGAGTTCTTTCATGTCTATGGCAATCAAAAAGGATTTAGGTGGTTTAATCATTTTAGCAAAATTTTGACAAGTATTGACTTACTAAAAATTTGAAAAAGCATTATGCCTGATTTTTGAAAAAACTCAAAATGACTTTTCAAAATTAATCTATTTTGTTCATTTTCTAGATACAAGCTTTGCTTTTGGGTATCGAGAAAATTAGGTTCATGAAGCTTAAACTCATGCCCTTTAAAGTATTAAGCCTATTTGGGATTTGAAACACGAAAGCATTTGGTGAAAAGAATGATTTCTGAGGTAAATTCATATCTAATAATGATCATCAATTATTTAGAAACTCATAAATTTTTTTTGTTATCTTCCTTATTTCCATGATCCGGAAGTCAATTTTCATGGAGCTTTTATTCTAAATAAGTTTTCGATTCTTAAAAATCATTTTACAAATAGAGTGAATAATCACTTAAAAGAAATCATTACATTATTTTCTAAAACATTTGTTTATATAATGTCAAAGTACAATGTTAACCATATGCAAATTGCAAACTAATAAGAAAAAATATGTTTCCTTGGTGATTAAGAATTCAAATCAAAATAGAAATGTCCTGTAAAGATTAAATTTGTGATGTATAAGAAAAGAAAAAGTTAGTCTTCTAAAACTTTCTTTTTGTTTTTTATGAAAAACTCAAAAACAATTTTTTCCTCTAAAGCATACATTGACAGATATACCCTTTTTCATCGGAATGGAATGCAAAATATTTATAAAGATGATAAGGGATTTATGTACATATAACCAATGAAATGCAACAATATTTTTAGTAATAATCATGTATTTGCATAATTGATTGTGTACCTACAATGTAGCAATATTTATAATGATGAAATATATGCTTGTTTGGTTGATGATGCACATGAAATGAAATAATATTTACACAATAGTAAAAACATATTAAAAAAGTGTAATGTATTTACTATATGGTGCAATTGAAAATTTTATTATTTTCTTTTTGCTTTTTGTTGCTGTTTGTTTTACTTTTTTTTTTTAAATCACACATTCTTATTTTCTTCAAGAAAATGAAATGAATTGTTTTTTTTTTCAATTTTATTGAAATAAAAACTTTATACAATTACAGACAACAAATTCAACATCACACAAAAGAAAACTAACATGAAAATAAAAAAAATACAAAAAAGCTCTTTCTTGTGCCCTAATAAGGAGCATTTTATGAAAATCCGGCATGGCTGTATTTAGGGTTGGCCTCTTAAGATGCACTATATATTGGGGTTGGATTGACACTATCTAAATGTTCCCAAATTGATCCTCACTATAATTTATGTTGGAATAGTAAGGTACTTCGATCTTCACCCATCATAGGTTAGAAAAGAAAGAGTTCGATATGAGTAAAAGTATTTTGCTTGTCGTTATAAAGGTTAGCATTTCACGAGAGTATATGTACTTTACTTTCTCATATAAGGGATGGAGCTCGAGTATAAAACTCACTCATGACATGAATATGCTATGTGTAGATGAGGAAAAATAACACTATAATCTCTATCCTAAATAAGCCACATTTTATATACAAAACATAAAATAATCAATGAACAAATGACATAATTAAAATAATTGCTAGTAATTTTTCCTTTTTTCCTTTTTTAATTATTTTTCGAAGTGAAATCGAAACCAAGGAAATTAAAGTCAAATACTAATTAAAACTATTAAATCAAAATTAAAGATAACACATAATTAATATTTGGTCGACTCTCAAAATATAATTTTCAATTAAGTCACTAAACTATCATAATGATTTTTTGAAGACTAGTAGATGAATTTTTTTAAAAAATATGGAGTCATTACCAATATTTTTTTACTATATATGATTGGCCACCTAAGAAAATTTTTCTTTTTAATAAAATCTTGAAATTAATTAAACTTTATTAAATAGATAATTTTTTATTTGAGAAAATAATTTGGATTCGAGAGTACAGCTATATGTGGAGAAGAACTAATACCCCTACAGTGCTTATTTTAAAAATAATACAAATTAATCATGTGTTATTCTTTAATCTTAACAAAAGTGATCTTGATTTTGATATTTAAAATTAATTTCTTTAAACTCCTTTTTATTATCACAATTTTGGTTTTTTTTAATTTTATTCACAAAATTTTCTCTTTTTATTTTTCCCTTAAATAAAAAAAATATTGTTTCATTTTTATTTGAAAAATAAACTGAATCTTTTTTATTGAAAAATTCTTAAAATTTTTTAGTACGTTTGCAACATCAAGAAAAATTATCTTATCTAGAGATTTCTTTATGAATCATTACTTGAATTTTCTTATAATTCAAAGCTTAGAGGCTCGTGTTTCTTTCGTTTTTTTAATTAATGCAAATAATATCCATGCATTATTACATGTAACTTTATTCCTAAAAAAACTCTTTTCTTTTATTTTTTTTTCCTTTTTTATTAGAAAAAGTAAATGAAAATCTTTTTTATTTGTTGAATATCTTTCTAAATACTTAAGTATTTTGGTAGCATTTTAAAAAAAATCATCACCTAAAAATCTTTAAAAGATCACTATTTAATTTTTCTTAATATCTTATCCTCAAAAAAATTTTCATTTTTGTTAGGTTTTTTTAACACTTGTTTTATATATGTTTATTTTAAAAATTTAGAATTTAAATGTTTATAGATAAACAAATAAATAACTTAACAAAAAAATATAAAAAAAAAACAAAAAATAAAATAAAAAATTATCTAAAAAGGTTAGTCAAAATTAATCAAATCAGTCAAATAATTTGACGCTGGTTCATGCAAATAGTAGAGACTCGGGTTAGTTGAACCAGCTTAGGGCTATTAGCAGAGCCAAGCCTTGAGTTGGGCGCACGAACCCTTGGTTTGGGTGGGGTCCACGCATGAATCCTTGAGTTAAGTTTTTTTTAGTCATTCTCAAAACTTTCCTTAAAAAAAAAAAAAAAAAATTCTTTAATAAATCCAACAATAGCCAGCCAGTTCAAACCCCAAACCCATATTCTAGTCACTAGCCACCGGCTGGCCACCTCCTCCTCTACTTGTTGTCGCTCGTCGATACCAGATCTTCACCGAATTACAGTCCTAGACTCCTTTTGATCTTTTTTTTTTTTGTTTCCAACCATAATTTTGCCTAAAACTCCTTTTACAGTCTTAGATTTAGGCTGAAAATTTCAACTTTAAACTAAAAAATCTCCACTTCTCATCACTTGAAAATGCCGAGTACTTCCAGTATGCTCATCCCCTCACCAAGGCCTTCTTCTCCTTTAAAAATCAAGCCTCAAAGCCCTTCCAAACACCCTAAAATCGAAACCTTTTTTTTATGGTTTTTTGGCACTGCTTGTCCCCAGCAAGGGATGTGTTGTTCTTGTTTTTTTTTGGTTTTCTTTGTGTGTGGTTTTTTTTGTGTTTTTTTTTTTTTTAGGTCGTTTTTGATGGTGTGTGGTAGTAGTGATAATAGGAGGGGTCTTGGCACTGTGGGTAGTTGGTTTGAAAGGGAAAACTATAACAGCGTTTTTTAACGAGAGGGGTCTTAACTGGTTTGGACTAGGGAGGTTGTGATTTTTGGTAGTTCGAAGGTGTTGTGTTGATGGTATGGTGGCAGTGTTTGGAGGTCTTGGCATAGTCTCATTTAGCTTCTGGAATCGATATCGTCTCTGGTCGATTTTTCCACTTAGTTTTATAATCATCTTCAGCATTTTGGTTCATAGCCAAAACTAAGAAAACAAGTAGAAATCTTGTGGGTAAGATAAGGTTTGTTGGCAACTTAATTTCAACTACAATGGTGGCTGTAAGAGGGCTGGATAGGGAGGCTTGCAGTGTGTAAGATGGCTGTAGGAGGTGATAGGTGCTGGTGTCGTCTAAGGCACCATGCTCTAGTTTCTATTTTTCTTTTTTAATTTTCAGATTTAAAAAAAAAAATAATTAAAATTTAAACAAATTTGAGTTTAAAAAACTTTAGATTTCACAAATGAATTTTAAGCTTTAACATTGGACCTAAAAAACATTATCCCAGTAAGTAAAGCCCAATAAAACCCAGTTAAAATTCTTAAATGGGTTTCAATTGAGTATGTCAAAATCTTGAATAAAAATTAAGATTTATTTGAATAAAAATTAATATTTATATATAATATTATATATAAGATTATCGAGTATTTATCAAATATAATGATCTAAATATCATATATAAATCATTTTGATTTTTGGAGTGATTTTTTCATACCAAACATTAACCTAAAGTAGGACAATAATTAGTCTTAACTGTTGATTATATCTTGAATGTTAATGAATCGTGGGCAATCATAATTAACAAAGTTTAAAAGATTGGATTTTCTTGTCTAGTCCAATAATTGATCAACCAAGTGAAAAGGCTTTGAACCTAGGAAAGAAGTAACCACACTGTGCATAAGTTTTGACAATGTATAAGAGAAATGGGTCCAACTTCTCCAAATGATAATGAACACATAAAAATTAAGAATTTATTGGTGATTAGTTTAACTATTTGCTATAACGCTATTCAAGCTGTTTTACCTGCTACCACTTAAAAAGGCTAGCTCAAATTTTATTCCAAGTACAACCTTGAGTAAGTAGGTCAAGGTTAGGAAAGTCCAATTAGCAATAGAGGGAAGAAAAGGGATTCTTACAGACTTATGGGGCCATTGGATAGCTTTGAGCAATTTTCTTGCTAGCAAGGAAATTTAGATTCCCATAAAGCCGACAATGCCCGCAACATGACAGTAGAGTGTAGCAATATATTGCTTGTGCGTGTCAGTACACAATTGAATATTCTAAAAGCTCATGATTTAAAGTTTTAATATTTTTCAATTGCAATGTTGAAACTCACATGTGATTTGAAAGAAAGTGGTTATGGTAAATGATTTATTCAATTAATTATTAAACATTAATCATCTCTTTATCATTAGATTAAAAAAAAATCAAAGTTAAAAATTGAGTGTAAACTATTTAATTTTATATGATGCTTTCTCAATTAATAAATTTGATATATTTAAAAAAATAAAAATATTTTTACTATTGTAAAATATTACTTTATTCTCCTCAAAGTTAAATATGGATCGTTTAGATCTTTGAAGATTCATGTGACACACGTGAAACACCTTATATATAAATTGTTTCTCAAGCAATCTCATAAAAATAGAACATATACTACTATCAAGCTAAAGCTTTCACCATGGTTATGGCTCTTCATGGACTGCTTGTTTCAATCCCTAGCACCAGTTTCATCAGGCCGTATAGGAAAGGCATCTCGAACATATCAAACCTCAACAGCTTCAGTGTTCTTCAACCCACCAAATTTGTTGCTACAGCCAAGGTTTCAGATCCAAAAGTGCTAGGCGATCTGCTAATTATCATCCTCCCATTCGGGAGTACGATTATATTCAGTCGCTCAAAAGCGACTATCTGGTATGTATACAAGTTTTTTGTTGTAACAGCTACCAATAAATTCATAATTATTGAATATTAAATTTAGTTCATGACAGGAAGCTGAGAAAATTACTTTCCATGCAGGGGGAATCATGTAATGAACCAGCAATCGGACTAGTGGGAGAGGTGAGAATGATGCTTAACGAAGTGATAGATCATTTGGTGAAACTTGAGCTACTCGATTCCTTTCAGAGACTCAGATTATATCATCACTTTGAAAACGAAACCAAGAGCAGGGATTCAAATAGCGGTGTTACAGAAGAATAACGGTCGTAAAATCACAATAGTATCACCGTTATTAAAAAAAAAAAAATGGTTGAAAAATTTAATCACGATCAAAACGGTGTGTAACGGTCTCTAAAAAATGGAATAACGGGAATAGCGTCAATAATGGTCCGTTATTGTCGCTATTTCATTTTTTCCGTCTACACTCAACTGCTCAGCACAAATTATAATAATAATAAAAAAAACTTTCAGATTTCAATAGTAAACAGTCAAGATTCTCCACAATCAAAATAAAACAAGAAGACTGTAAAAACAAAAATAAAGACAAAAGTCAAAAAAAAAAAAATCCCTGCTCAATGCCTATAATTCAGACTCGTTCTCTCTTTTTTAGATTCAAAATTTATCTAAAAAATCTTAGATATTATCAATCATTCAATCAGTAGTTACCTAAATTCAAATTAACTTCAAATAAAAAAAGATAAAAAACAAATTAAATTACCTATTTTTTTGTGAAATTTTTATAGAATAATACTGATATTTGTATTTGTGATAATCTGATCTGCTAAGAAAGATGAAGGTATGTGAGAAAGAGAGATGAAAAAAATAATAAGAAGTTTGGTTGAGTTAATTTGAGAGATCCATCGTTGATGCCATGAAAAAATGAAGAGGCGCAAAGAAGAATTTGGGCTGAAAGAGATCGGGGGAGGGGGGTGCGGTGAGGCGGTGGGGTGGGACGTGAGATTGGGTGGGGTGGGCTGTTTGGGGTTTAGGGTGGGGGGGTGGGGTGGGATTGCGCTGGTGTGGGGTGCATTGGAGGGTAAGGTGGAAGGGGTGGTGTGAGATTGGGGTGAGGTAGGGTGCATTGGAATGTAGGATGGGATGTGTGTTTTTTATTTAATTTTATAATTAATTTTATTAAAATCTAAATTTAAAATTTTGTAATTTTTAAATTTTTTTGATAAAATTTAGTTAGAGGATTGAGATTTTATAATTGAAAAAAAATAAGAATTTAAGAATTTAATATGAAATACATAGGGATTTTAGATAAAAAAATTTAATAAATTTTTTTATATAAGTTAGATGAAAAATAATTAAAATTAAATATTATATTTTGATTTTGTTATTTACTAATTTATAATTTTATATTTGAAATTTAATAATTTTTTTATTGTTTTGGTATTTATATTATTGTCAATTCTTTTGCTATTAAATTAATTCTTATTAATTTATTTTTATTTTTATGTAATTATTGAATATTCTATTTATTATATAATATATTGAAAGTAAATTGTGATAAAAAATTTTTTTACATCAATTAGTATATCAAAAAGATTAAATTACTTAATAAATTTAGCATTTTACGATTTATTACTTTTAAGATTAAAATTAAAAATTAAAAAATTTAATGTAGATTCAATTTTTAATGATGAAATAAGTAACATTAATATTTTTAAATATAAGTTTATTTTGTTTTTATACAAAATAGTAAAAATACCACCACGTAAAGAGTTCCTAAGCAAAGGAGTAGAGGGCATACCAAATGATGATATAGGTTGGCATTTTGGAACACTCGTGCCAAATATCAAAGGAAATGTTTTATGCAAACTTTGTAGTAAAGTTGTAAAAAGAGGAATAATACGTTTCAAGAAACACATTGCTCATAAAATTGACAATGTTGCACCATGCCCCAACGTTACTGGTATGTTATGTTTTTATAATTTCTTTAAAAATATTTTGTTAATTTCTCAATAAAAATTATAAAATTACATAAACATGTACAACTAATTTTTTCTTTTTTCTTAACTATATTATTAATAGGTTTAGTAAGAGAAAGTATGATGAAACTTATTCAAGAAAGCAAATTAAAGAAAGTTGAGAACAAAAGGATAAATAATGAATTCTTATCACAATTAAGAGGGGAAGACTATGACTATGAAAGTTTTATTGATGAAGACATCGCTACTAGACAAGCCATGCGAGATAGTATCCAATCACAATATGAGTGGCACCAAAGACAAGAATTCAGATAAAAAACTGGTAGTTGGAGTAATATACATGAAGAGGGACGAAGCTCTCATGGTTCAGTTACTGAATATTTTAAGAAAAAAACAAAGAAATCAACTCCAAGTAAGTCTGAATTTTCATTAAGAGAGGCTATACCTGAATTAGTTAGAAGTAAGAGTTCAAAGCAACAAAAAATAAGCGATTCATTTTTAAAGACATTAAGAAGAAAGATGGGTGAATCGGTATCAAAATTTTTGATATATGATCGACTTCTTTTTCAGTTAGCAAACTTTTCATAGTTGCATAATTTGATTTCTGTGGCAGTAGAAATTGGCCAACATGTGAAACTTTCAACGCCTTATGAAGTCTCAGATATGTATTTAGAGTCTGAGTATCAACAAATTCATGAATGTGTTAATGGATTAAAAGCTCATTGGAATGAATTGGGTGCCACTTTGATGTGTGATGGTTGGACCAACAGTTTAAATCAAATGCATATCATTAATTTCCTTGTTTATTGTAATAAAGGGACCATTTTTTGAAAATCTATAGATGTCTCAAATGTTCGTAGTAGAAATGCAAACTTCTACTATAGATTATTGGATGAAGCTGTGAAAGAAATTGAGGAAAAATACATTGTTCAAATAGTCACTGATAATGAGGCAGCACTTAAGGCTGCAGAAAAAAGACTAATGAAGAAGAGACAGCATTTGTATTGGACAACATGTTCGGCTCATTGTTTGGACTTGTGCCTTAAGGATATTGGCAAGAAAAAAAATGTGGTAAAAGTTTTGAAGGATGCGAAAAAAGTGACTTGTTTTATAAACAATCACATTTGGACTATTAATTTGATGAAGAATTATACACAAGGGAAGAAAATACTCCGTCCTGCTCTTACCCAATTTGCCACTCGTTTCATACAGTTAGAAGAAATAACAAGGCAAAAGCAAGGTTTGAGAGAGATATTCAATTCAAAGGTTAGTACTTAGTAATTAATATAACTATTTAAATCTAGCATCTTTTTTATGATATCATTGTTTAAAATATTAATTTAAAATATATTGCTCTAAAAATTTATTATTGAATATATAGGATTTAAAGAATTAAAATGGGGACAACAAAAATCAAGGCCTGCTTATGAAGCCAGAAAAATCATTTTGGGAAAAGATTTTTGGAAAAAAGCAAGTGATATATTAAAAAAATTATAAGCCTTTGGTAAAAGTGTTACACCTTGTTGATGGTGATGAAAAACCAACAATGGGATTTATTCACGAGGCAATGGATAAAGTTAAGCAAGCAATTCAGCAAATTTATCGTTATTCTACTGAATATGAAAAGATTATTGATAATAGATCGAGTTTCAGGCATTTTGACTTACATTCAGCTGGTAAGTAAACGAAGAATATAGATTGTATTTAAAAAATATGTTTATTTTTTATGCTTAAATTGCTCATATATTTATTTTTTATTACTTTAATATAATATTGTTATGAATTATTGGCAGGTTACTATTTAAATCCACAATTTCAATTTGGAGTGGAGCATTCTGAAAATGTACTTAAAGAAACATTAGATAGTACAAGAGCAATTATTGAAAGATTAGAATCTTATATAGATACTGAAATCAAAATGATTAATCAAGTTAGTATTTAATACTATTTTATAAATTTGACATTTATTTTATGTATTAAAAATAAAATTATTGTTTATTTATTCATTTATTATTGTATTTTCAATTGATGTAGTTGCTATTATTCCGAGACAAGTATGAAACATTTGGTACTCCACAAGCACAAAGAACTTGGAAGCAAATGAATCCAGGTAATTAGTAAATTAAATAATTATAATTTATTTATATATTTAATTGAAGAGTATATTCAAATTTAATTTAAATAATTTTATACAGCTGAGTGGTAGATGATATATAGTACTTATGTTCTTGAATTACAAAAATTAGCAATCAAAGTGCTTAGTCAGACAACATCTGCAACAAATTGTAAACGTAATTATAGCACATTTAGTTATATTCACACCAAAGAAAGAAACAGATTGAAGTTTGAAAAACTTCATAAACTTGTATATACTCATTACAACATGAGGCTGAGGATGAGACATAAAAAAAGAATGAGCATTGACGAGATAAATAATAGTTTTAATCCTATTAGCCTTGACCATATTTTTGAAGAGGATGACCTACTAACAAAATGGCTGCAGGAGAAAGAAAATCATCTGTTAGATGATCAAAACTCTAATTGGTTACCTGCAGATAATTCTGATAATGAAATGAATGTTGAACAGTCACACCAATCTCAAGAAAGGAATGTGTCTCATTCAAGTTCAAGTCCGACACCAAGTCAGAGTGATGATGGTGGGGGTTTAAGTTCAGATGATGCTGATGGTGATGGTGACGGTGCAAATTTTTTTGATAATATTGATGCAAATCGACCTTATAGCCCACTTGGAGGAGAATTTAACCTTGCTGCTACTGATGGACTTTTTATTAACATGCAGAATATGGAGTAAATCCATCTACTGAATCTAGTGGGGGTCAAAGTGCACATATAGCTCGATCAAAAGGAAAAGCCAAGAAGCACCACTATGATATTTCTAGAGGTTCTTCATCTTCAGGTAGGAGATCAAATTCTGGTAACTTTGAGTATAGTGAATCATCTGCTAGTACTCAAAGACATTACTATCTACCGGAACAACCTAATTTTTAACCTTCCCATGGTTATCCACCTTTTATATAGTTATTATCCACCACAAATGTATCCTCCACCTCAAACGTATCCTCTACCTCAAATTATTCTCCCCATCATATGTATCCCCACCACAAATATATCATCCTCAAATATATCCTCCACCTCAAATACATTAAGAACAAAGGCCATAGGGATAAAGATGGAGTCAACTTGACTCTCAAAATGAAAATAGAGAATTTGATCGTCCTCGTCATTCTACCATGTGGTAAATTTTGAAATATATATACCAATAGTTATAGTTGATAGAATTTGAAATTATTATATTTTTAAGTTTGTAATTTTATTAAATATAGATGCTTGGTATTTAATATATTATGTTTTGTTAATATCTTGATTTGTCTAGAATTAACATTGAATATGAACTTGGCTCAAGCAAAAATTTTGTTGCTTAATCAAATATGAATGTTTTATTATAATCTAACTAAAATTGTGAATACTTTTTTTTAGAAAATAAAAAATATAGTATGATATATTTTAAAAATCATTAAATAAGAGTTTTTATGATTATAATTATAATTATTATATTTTATAAAAAATTGTTCAAAATTAAAAAAAATTCACAACCGCGATGACCTTGATGACCGTAATGATCTCTGTTCTATCCGAAAATACGATAAACGCGATGCGACTGAAAACGTAACCGTGATTGCTATTTAAATCCCTGACCAAGAGGACTTTGGAAAGAAGAAAGGCTGATCAAAGAAATGTATCCTGGAAGAAGAAAGACAATTTATATGCTACAGCACTTGATTTAGGCTCCTAAGGCAGCACGGCTACAAAGTAACTCAAGGTAAGGATAGTAGAAAATTTTGTATAAACGAGAACTTGAGCTTAGTTCAGTTTTTAGAAGTTGTCATCCTGCAGATCTAGAGTTTGAATTTGTAACTCTTTTCTCTTATCTTTAGACTCTGGCCTCCTTCCTACGAAAAAATTTTGCATAAAATAAAAATTTTCTGAAAATTTTTATACGTGCAGAGGTTTTCTCTAGTTTTATTGAGAGAGGGAATTTCAAGGCGGATCTTTGCGAGGATTGCAAAGGGTTGCTTAACTTGTATGAAGCTTCATACCTTTCGGTAGAGGGTGAAAGCATATTGGATACTGCAAGAGATTTCGTAGCTAAACATCTCAAGGAATACCTGAAGCAAAACAAAGATCAATATCTTTCCTTGCTAGTGGACCACGCTTTGGAACTTCCGCTGCATTAGAGGGTGCTAAGGTTGGAAGCTAGGTGGTTCATAGATGTATGTGAGAGAAGAGAGGACAGAAATCCGATCCTTTTGGAGCTTGCCAAATTGGACTTTAATATTGTGCAAGCTGTGCACGAGGATGATCTAAGATATGCTTCAAAGTGCATGAATTTTTAAATTTAAGAATAATTATCCATTTAGAGACTTAAATTTTCAAGATATTTTCCTTTGATTTTTTTTCTGTTAATTTCAAAGTGTAATAATTAGGGATAAAGTGTCCAGTATTTAATATTTAACTTAAATTATAATCCAAAATCAGTTTTCATTTTGATATAATTTTATTGGTTGAGAATTCCTCCTATATAAATTCAGAGTTTAACTCAATTAATTTATGATTTCATACAATTACCTTTAAAAAATGATATCCAACAAATTTGAAATTCAAATCTCAATATTTGTAACATTTTCTCTATCCCCAGTTTAAGGTTTTTTTGTAAAAAAAAATATATATTTATATATATATGATACTTAAATTTATTTAAGGGTTAAATATATGGCAGAGTTAGTATATAATTAGTTTTGTAGAAAACTAAAAATGATTTAATTCCTTTATTATGATTAACTTGTGCAGTTGGTGGAGAGATTTAGGTGTTGCGAAAAAGCTAACCTTTGCCAAAGACAGGTTAATGAAGAACTTTTTATGGACAGTAGGCGTGACATATGATCCTCAGTTTGGGAATGTTAGAAGATTGCTTACAAAGATTAATGCCTTAGTAACAACTATAGATGATGTTTATGATGTGTATGCTACCTTTGATGAGTTACAACTTTTTACTTAAGCTGTTGAGAGGTAAATGTGGCATATATATATATATAATGCTTCATGGACTTTAACTCTTAGGCTTTGCTTGGACTGGTGGTGTGAGTTTGCAGCGATGGAAGTGCTAGCTCCCACGGCACCATATCGTCCATCCAAACATAAATTTAGTGACAATGGCACGATAATATTGTAAAAAATTAAATAACTGCGGACATGAGAAGATCTAATTCCTTGTCATGTATGTCACGTGACAACATTTAATTCCACGTCATCTATGCTTTTTATTGACCATGTTTTGCTAAGTTTTTTTTTATGAGAATTTAAGTATTAGTGTACATAGATAAATAGAAAATGATTATATATACATAACAACTTCATAAATTTCAAAAACATACAAACATAGTTGATAAAATAAAATCTAAGTTGAAAAAAAAAATAGTGCATATATATATGTATTGTAGACACCAATTTTGATTAATTAATTTTTTTATATAGTTTAATATTAATTAATATTTAAAAAAAAAAGTTTGGGATTTCAACTTTGGCAGCTGAAATCAAGTTGCCAGAGTGATATTTTTTTCTTTCTGACACTACCTAATTCGGTTGCTAGTCACCGGATATACATCAATTTTTCACAAAAAGATATCAAGAGATCTGATATTTGAATTCCAGAGGAAATAGAAAAACATAGAGAACAAGGAAAAAAGGGGAATACACAATAAAAAAAAACAAAACAAATCACAATCCTCTTTGAGGAACCAATAGAAAACAAAAAAGTTTTTTCCCCAAGAATAAAATTTGAGATTTAGGAAGTTCGAGATTTTTTTTTTTGAAAAATATGGGTTTGAGGGAGTGTTTAGAAAGCAAAAAGGATTATTGGGGAAATTTTTGTGAATTTTTAAAATTTTTTTTGGGTCATCGAAAACTGAAAAAGTTTGAATTTTTCGGTGACCATTGAATTTTTCGATCACCGGTGCAGGCGACGATTGGTCGAAAACTGGGTTATCATGACGACCGACGGAGGTGTTAGGATTTTAGACAGAGGGGCTTTGGGGTAGAGAGAGAGGGGAAAGAAAAAATAAAAAATAAAACTGAAACAAGTCTTTTATAGGCCCTCCGAAAATGATGTCATTTTGGGCATTTGAACTGGACTTGACCCGCGCGTCGACCCACAGGCCAACCTGACCCGATTCGTAGGTTTTTTCTTTTCTTTTTTTTTTATTTTCTATTTTGATTTTGATTTTGATTTTTTTTTGTTTTTATGCTTTTTTTAATATAATATTATTGTTATTATTGTTGTTATTTTATATTATTACTAGTAATAATTTTTATTTTTTAAAAGAAAAATAAATAGAATAAAAATAAAACTGAAATAAAATAAAGACTTAAAAATATAATATAAAAAAATTAATAATAACTTTTTTAATGAAAATAAAATTTTATTACAAGCAAAAATATTATTTAAATTTCATTAAAGTGTTGGGATAATTTAAAAAATAATTTTTGCTAAAAAATGATAAATAAAATAAAAATAAATTGTTTAAATGAATCTTTTAAATGTAATTTTTAAAGAAAGCTAAAAGAGTTTAGTTTCTTTAATTATTGCAAGTAAAAATAATTTTTTCGGATGTCACCATAAAGTTGGGATAATTCAAAATTATTTTTACTAAAATAAAGATTGATTTAGACAACGTAAAACAATAATAAAAATGAAAATAAAAAATAATAGTAATTGATATTTTGAATTTTTTAAAAAAAGAAATAGAAAATTGAAAGAGTTCAATTTTATTTAATACGAGTAAGATATAAATATTTAGATTTCTATGGTGAGTCGGGATAATCTAATTTTTTTATAATAAAAATAATTAATAAATAATAAAAATTTTTTTTAAATAATCATAATAAAAATTAATTAATAAATTCCTTTAATTATAAAAAATAATTTTATTTAGAATCTTGTCAATAGGTTGAGATGATCCTAAAACTTATTCAAAACTTTTAAGATTTCACCGAAGAGTCGGGATAATCTTAAAACTTGTTTAATAAATTTTAGGAACTCACCAAATAGTCGGGATGTTCCTAAAATCCTTTTCGAAACAAATAAATAAAGTATCTTACGACGAGATTTCAAGAATTTTGTGAATGGTTAATTTTCTCAAAATATTTTTTAAATAGTGATTTTTTATAAATTTCACCAAAGCGTTGGAGAATTTATAGGATACGAAATAACAATAATAATGTTGATTTCATAATAGAAATATTTTTTAAAAAATAAATTTCAAAAAATTAAATTTAAATAAAAAAGATTGTATTATCAAAATTAAAGGATTACACAAGTTTAATTGATATCGTTCTTCGAACTAACGGCATAAGGGTGCTAATACCTTTCTTACTTGTAACCGTACTTCCGGACTTAACCCTGATTTTGCAAACCTAAACTTGTTTTAGTAGTTCTTAATTAATTTTAAGATTTTTACTAAAAGATGATATTTTGGGTGGCCAATCACACCCTATAAAAAAGATTGGTGGTGACTCCAAAAATTTTTATCAAGTCTAGCGATCGAGTCCCCCTGGATGAAAAATCGTTACGACAGCTTGGCGACTCCACTGGGGACACTTGAGAGTCAAGCAAAAAATTAAACATGTGTCATCCAAATTTTAATTTGATGGTCTTTTTCATATTTAATTTTAATTTCTTATCTCAACTTTGAATATTAATTTTTTTTATTTGGTTGTGATATGTTATTATTTTATTATTATTGCTAATTATTTATTAATTTTATTTGTTATATTCCTTCACACACGTGCACATTTGCATTCATGCACGAGCTCTTTACCCAAGCTCCCGAATATATCCATTTTTAGGAAGGAGTAGAGTACCTACGCTTTTGTGAGATTATAATGCCTCTGATTGGGCTAGCGAAATACTTTCACTTAAGTTGAACCCTTTCTGTCAGTAACCCATTATAGGTAAAGATCGGAGGCCTTACTAGTCTAGAGTGGATGACAATTAGGATCAATTTGGGAATCTTTTTAGCCTATGTTAATTACCAAACCATGCATATAGTGAAACTTAAGAAACCAACCTTAGATAAGGCCATACCTTTTTTGTAGATTATACCCCGAATTGAAACACATGAGGGAATATTTATCTTAATATGATCACTAACCCTATTTTGTTTTATTTTCCTTTTTGTTTCATGATCATACATCATCATAAACACTTGCATATGGGATGTGCTTATCAATATACCAATATCAGTAAGAAGATTTTCAATCTTGTTTCGAAAACACCATCATGATGTTCTCAGCTTCGAAGCTCGCCATGTGTGAAGAGGCCAATGTGGTGATAACTTTATCATTAGAAGCCCAAAGTAAAATGGGAAATTGTTTGAAAGAATCTGAACAAGAAATTTTGTCTGAAGAAATCAAGTTGGGACTTCAGTAAAATGACATCTCTGAGTTGGTCGAGATTTGGCGCTGTGTAACAACTCCTAGGAAGATGGCTTTTGAGGAAAAATATAGTTATATTGCTTCACTGCTTGAGGTGCCTATGAAAAATCAGTTGATAAGAGCTTTAGTTCAATTTTGGATCTTGCATACAGATGTTTCATATTCAACGAAATAGATATGACCTCGACGATCGAAGAGTATACTATATTGTTATGGTTGCATCTTTTTAATCCAGATAAAATCTATTGACAAGGTCAAAAACTTGGATCTTAAAAGAAGCTTATCTGTATGACAGGGGTCTCCACTTAGAATGTGAACTTATATATCCAAACAAAAGGCAAAAATGATTGCATCTTATGGGAAATCTTACTTGATTACATCATCAAACACTTAGAGGATGAACGAGGCATGAAAATGATAGCTTTGGCAATTTATGGCTTGATCATTTTTTCCAAAGTCCTGGGGCATATTGAAGTATCAGTGATTAACTTTCTCGAGCAGGTGGACAATAAAATCAATTTTGTTTCTTTTATACTGACAGAGACCTTTAGATAATTGAATTATTACCGAAAAAGAAGAGGATGCTTCATAAGGTGTGTATAGTTACTCTACATTTGGGCAAAAATTCATCTTCAATATCCTGTGGGTAAAGTTTGTCCTACTTATAGTAATAAAAGTAGGCCAATTGAAGAATGTTACAATGTTGAGTGGCCAGAATCAAAGACCAATGAAGTATGGGTATTGATTTTGCAAGATCTCACTAGTGCTCAAGTTATATGGAGAGCTTCATGGATGCCACAAGAAGCCATGTTATACAGGTGTGGTGACAAACCATGGGTTCTACTCTTAGGACTGTGGGGAGGTATAAGCTATGCTCCAGCACTGATTCATTGACAATTAAGGTCAAAGCAATTTGTCCCAATGACCCATGGGCTTCAAGAATTGAAATTCTCTTTTGAGGAATTAAGATTTCTGGGAAAGATAAAAGTGATTATCAAAGAGTAAAAGCAGACACAGAGAGTAGATCGTGAGGGATATACAGACAAAGTTTCACCTAAATATCTTATATGAAGAAGTCAACAGGTCACAAGCAAAGTTGGTCCTAAAGAAAACAGACTATGCCACCAAAAAGACACCAATTGTGAAAAGATTCCTAAGGATATGAAGATTATGAAGCGTAAATTTGAAGAAGAAAAAGAAATATGAGAGCTTAAAAAAAGAGGCTCCAGCATGAGATTAATGAATAGAAAGACAAGACAGATAAGAATGATGCAAAATCTCGAAGGCTTGAAAAAGAACAAAAAAAGATCTCTAAAAGCTGGCATAGGTCTATCGCCACAATGATTACAGAGCTTGAAAAATCCAAAAAAAATAGTTTCAGTCCAATTTATTATCTAAAAAAGAAGAGCTTAGTCAATCTATGGAAGAAAAAAAAAAGGTTGACTGCAATGACTAAGTTCGTGGAGGAAAAAAGAGAAAAAAAGGTTGGCTCGTTTTCTAGGACAAGAAGTAGAAATTGAAAGCCTATATTTTCCTCCCTTTTATGAGACTTACATCTCAACCGGTTATATCAATCCAAATGTAGTAGGCAACATAGAAAAAGAGTTCACACTATCGTTGAAAGATATCTTCACTGAATTTTTAAAACAAATAATGGGTGAAGAAAAGAAGAACGAAGATCTAGGGCTATCCATGGGTTTATCTTACTCCTCATGGTACAGAACTAAAAAAATTGGCATATTGAAGAGCTACTTGTTGTTTTTAAATTTTTTCCAAAGTAATGTGTTGAACCTAATCTAAATGCTTTTGTTAAAAGCATTAAAAGTCTTATATGTGTTTGTTTCCTCATTTTCAATTGAATAAATGACAAATGTAGTACATTTGTCCATTTATTTTGCCTCTTTCATTTCAATTCCTTGCATTACTATACATCCTTCTACATTTCGTCCATTTCACTTATTTTCAGGTATTTGAATAATGAATATGAAGATCATCATGACAATATTCCAGGATTTGATTTTGAAAATTCTATTTATATTGATGAACTCGATGATGAAAAGAATGTGGAAGACCTTGCCATATCCACAAAAATATTAAGATTAGTGGGACAAAAAGAGAAGCAAATCATGCCTCATCAAGAAGCCACTAAAGTTGTTAATTTGAGAGATAAAGAAACTAAAAAAAAAGGTTAAGATTGATACTTCGATTTCATCACCAATAAAGCATGAGTTGATAAAGTTACTACATGAATATGTAAATGTATTTGCTTAGTCGTATCAAGATATATTGGGGCTGGATACTAAAATTCTAGTGCATAAGTTACCTCTGAAGCCTAAGTGCAAACCAATTAAATAGAAGCTGAGAAGAATGAAACCTGAAATGTTGTTGAAAATAAAGGAAGAAGTGAAAAACCAATTTGATGCAGGATTTTTAGAAGTGGCCAAATATCCCGAATGGGTGGTGAATATAGTCCTAGTACCCAAGAAAGATGGCAAAGTGAGAATGTGTGTTGATTATCGAGATCTGAATAAAGCAAGTCCAAAAGATAATTTTCCATTACCTCACATTGACACTCTAGTGGATAATACTGCTAGGCATTTTTTATTTTTTATTCATGGATGGATTTTTAGGTTACAATCAAATTAAAATGGCACATGAAGATATGGAAAAAGCTATTTTTATGACATTATAGGGAACATTTTGCTACAAAATAATGCTTTTTGGTTTGAAAAATGCTAGGGTAACTTATCAAAGAGCCATGGTAACTCTATTCCATGATATGATACACAAAAAAATAGAGGTGTATGTGAATGACATGATTGCCAAATCCCGTGAAAAAGAAAATCATGTGACTAATCTCAAAAAGTTATTTAAGAGATTAAGAAAGTTTTAGCTCAAGCTCAATCTAGCTAAATGCATTTTTGGTGCAACCTCAAGAAAATTATTAGGATTTATTATCAGTAAGAGAGGAATAGAGATGGATCTAGATAAAATACGTGCCATCCAAGAGCTACCACCTCCACGCACGAAAAAAAAAAGTAAGGGAATATTTAGGAAGATTGAATTTTATTGCTCGTTTCATTTCTCAACTTACAGCCAAATGTGACCCCATATTTAAGATTCTTCAAAAACATAGGTCAGGAGAATGGGATAAAGATTGTCAAATGGTGTTTGAAAAAGTTAAAGAATACTTATTAAATCCACCAGTATTAATGCCGCATGTTTTTGGAAAACCTCTTGTCTTGTATTTGACAATGTATGAAAAGTCAATGGGATGTGTTTTAGGGTAACATGATGAAACAAGAAGGAAAGAACAAGCCATTTATTACCTGAGCAAAAAGTTTACTGATTATGAGTCAAAGTATTCACCATTGGAAAAGATGTATTGTGCATTAGCTTGGACAGCTCGTCGACTCAGACAATACATGTTGTATCATACCACTTGGCTTATTGCAAAATTAGACTCAATCAAGTACATCTTTGAAAAACCTTCATTATCGGGAAGAATAGCAAGATGGCAAGTGTTACTTTCTGAATATGACATTATATATGTGTCCCAAAAGGCAATCAAAAGAAGTACTATTACTAAATTTCTTACAAAACGTGCTCATGAAGATTATATGCTTGTGACATTTGATTTTCCAAATAAAGACTTAATGTCTATACTGCACATAGATAAAGAAGAGAATAATGAAGATATATGGAAGATATATTTTGATGGTACATCAAATGCTTAGGGGCATAGTATTAAAATAGTTTTGATATCTTCAAAAGGGGGATTACTACCCGATCACTACGAAACTAAATTTTGATTGCACCAATAATGTGGCAGAATATGAAGCATGTGTTATGGGTCCTCAAGCTGCTCTTAAAAGAAAGACTTATGCTTTAAAAGTTTATGGAGACTCTACCTTAGTCATATACCAATTACGAGAAAAATGGGAGATCAGAGACTCAAAATTGATTTTATACCAAAAGTACATATCAAAATTGATCAAAAAATTTGAGAATATTTGGTTTCATCATTTACCTCGAGAAGAGAATCAGATGGCTGATGCATTGGCTACATTGGCAGTAATGTTCAAATTAAATGCAAATGCTAAAATCTAATTCATCAAATTGAGCTTGTGAGAGAAACCAACTCACTGTTCAAATGTTAAAGAAGGGGAGTTGATGGAAAACCATGGTATTTTGACATATTATAATATGTTAAATATCAACAGTACCTAGAGCATATATCAGAGAATGATAAGAGAACGTTGAAAAGGTTGACAATGTGTTTCTTTCTAGATGAAAAAATTTTATATAAGAGAAGTCGAAACTAAGTACTATTGAGATGTATGAATGCTGCTGAAGCCAAAAAGTTACTAGAAGAAATTCATGGAGGTGTTTATGAAACTTATGCAAATGGTCACATGATGACTAAGCAAATAATGAGAGGATGATACTATTGGTTGACAATGGAAAAAGATTGCATTGACTATGCTAGAAAATGCCATAAATGGCAAATTTATGCAGACAAGATTCAAGTTCCTCCAACATCCTTATATGTTATGTCAACACCTTGGGCCTTTCTCTTTATGGTGAATAAATGTGATAGGGCCCATTACACTGAAAGCTTCAAATGGACATCAATTCATTTTAGTGGTAATTGACTACTTCATAAAGTGGGTAAAGACAGCTTCATATGCCAATGTGATAAGAATGATGGTTTGCAAGTTCATCAAGAAAGAGATCATATGTCGATATGACCTTTCAGAAAGGATCATTTTGGATAATACTCTTAATTTGAATAATAAAATGATGACTGAGGTTTATGCTCAGTTTAAAATCAAACACCATAAATCAACGTCTTGTCGTCCAAAGATGAATGGGGCAGTTAAAGCGGCCAATAAGAACATAAAGAGAATTATTGAAAAGATGACAGTTGTGTACAAAGATTGACATGAAAAGCTACCATTTGCATTATATGCTTATCGAACTTCGATTCGTACATCTACAGGAGCTACACCATTTTCATTGGTATATGGGATGGAGGCAGTGTTGCCATTGAAGTTGAAATTCCTTTCTTGTGCGTTATCATGGAAGTTGAGTTAGAAGAGGCTGAGTGGGTTCGCGTTCGATATGAATAATTGAATCTCATTGAAGAAAAAATATTAGTTACACTTTGCTATGGCCAACTGTATCAAAGAAGAATGATGCAAGCTCATGACAAGAAAGTTTACCCATGATAATTTCAAGAAGGAAAATTAGCATTGAAGAAGATTCTTTCTAACCAACATGATCCTCAAAGAAAATGGACTCCTAATTAGGAAGGCCTATATATGGTGAAAAGAGCTTTTTCTGGTAAGGCACTGATCTTGGCAAGAATGGATGAAGATGATCTGCCAAATCTAGTCAATACCGATGTAGTAAAAAAGTATTATGCTTAAAAAAATAAAATTAAAAAAAAACAAAATAAGTTGAAAAGATATCTGAGTTGAAAACCTAAAAAGGTAGCTTAGATAAAAATAAAAGGGATAGTGAATGGAGTGGCTCAATTCTCAATATGTGCCAAAAGATCTCATTAGTTTTAGGCTTGCTTGGTTTATTGCATTTTCGAAAAAGTCAAGGGCACCAATCACAAGTTTTCAAAAAAGAATCCATGATGAATTAGTTCATGATGATCTAACTATTTGTTATATGATTACTTGTTGTCCTTGTTTTATCTTTTTTTATAATGCATGAAACATTTCTCTCTTTTACCAAAATAAAATACCATTTTGTTTATCCTTCCTTTTGCCCCTCTCATTAAAAAAAGAGAAATGTGCAATGTGTTATAATTGTTTGAAATTCAAAAAATGATGAAGGAATAACAATGACCATAAAAGACACATATTATTTTGAAAGAGATTTAAAATGATGAGTAAAATAGCAGGGAACAAAGGTTAATGAGAAAAATGGCCTATAGGTCATAAAGTGGTTGACATGGAATATGAGATATAAAGAGAAATCTTTTTCATTGAAACTTAATCAACAGCAGGAATGCATGGGATTTAAGAGAAGAAGAAAGGAAACCAACTTTGAGAAATTTTGAGGATTAAAGGAAAATGACAATGAAAAAAAAAAGAAAGAAATTAAAGGAAAATGACAATGAAAAAAAAAGAAAGAAAGAAGATGGTTTTTTCATTTGCATAACAAATGCATTTGCATCATGATCATCATTTATTGAATGGCATTGCAAAAAACATGAAAATGTCATTCACACATTCATGTGACATGACAGATGTATGGGTCTAGGATAATCCAAGACCAATAAAAGAAAAAGTCAAAAGCAGGAAAGATATGAATCCTCTGTTCAGAGAAATCTTTCAAATGCCATTGCCTCTAAGATTTTTGGATTTAAAGTCCATTACTTCTGGTCAGAAGAGCTTTTAATATTTAAAGTTTGTTGCCTTTGGTTAAAGGAGCTTCTGAAATTTAAAGTTTGTTGCATTTGGTCAGAGGAGCCTTTGAAATTTAAAGTTTGTTATCTTTGGTTAAAGAAGTTTTTTGGATTTAAAGTTCGTTACCTCTGGTCAGTGGAGCTTTTAATATTTAAAGTTTGTTACCTTTGGCTAAAAAAGCTTTTGAAATGTAAAGTTTGTTGCCTTTGGTCAGAGGAGCCTTTAAAATTTAAAGTTTGTTGCCTTTGGTTAAATGAGCTTTTAGGATTTAAAGTTTGTTGCCTCTGGTGAGAGGAGCCTTTTGAATTTAAAATTTGTTGCCTTTAATGAGAGGAGCCTTTTGAATTTAAAATTTGTTGCCTCTGATGAGAGGAGCCTTTTAAATTAAAAATTTGCATAACCTCAGTTTAAAAGAACCTTTCAAATTTTCTTTCAAAAAAAAAAAAACTTTATGTTCAATGTTTCATCTTTTGTCCAAATCAAATTGGTTTCTTTTTTATCTTTGCTTTATTCCTGATTCTCAGAAATAAGTAAAGATGGACAGTTGTAGACACCAATTTTAATTAATTAATTTTTTATATAGTTTAATATTAATTAATATTTTAAAAAAAGAAATAAAGTTAAAAAAAGTATGAGATTTCAACTCTGACACCTGAAATCAAGTTGCCAGAGTGACATCTTTTTTTCTCTGACACTATCTAATTTGGCTGGCTGACATCCAGTAACCAAAAGTCACCGGATAGACACTAATTTTCCATAAAAAGATATCAAGAGATCTGGGATTTGAATCCTAGAGGCTCTATAAATAGAGCCAAGTTCTGCAAAAATAGAAAAACACAGAGAACAAGGAAAAAAAGGGAATACACAATTAAAAAAAAAAAACAAATCATAGTCCTCTTTGATGAACCAGCAAAAAACAAAAAGGTTTTTCCCCGAGAATAAAATTTAAGATTTAGAAAGTTTGAGATTTTTTTTTTTTTAATATGGGTTTGAATGAGTGTTTAGAAAGCAAAAAGGATTATTGGGGAAATTTTTTGGAATTTTTAAAAAAATTTTTGGGCAGTCGAAAACTGAAAATTTTTAAATTTTTTCGACGACCGTTGAATTTTTTGACACCAAAATCTAGAAAAGTTTAAATTTTTCGGTGATCGTTGAATTTTTCGGCCACTGCAATTTGGGGATCGTTGAATTTTTTGGTACCGTTAAAGTTTTCGACCACCGGTGCACAGCGACGACTGGCCAGAAACTGGGTTATCATGGTAACCGACGAGGGTGTTGGGATTTTAGAGAGAGGGGCTCTAAGATAGAGAGAGAGGGGGAAAAGAAAAAAAAATTAAAACAAGTCTTTTATAGGCCCTCCGAAACGACACCGTTTTGGGTGTTTGAACTGGACCTGACCTGCGCAAGATCTGCGCGTCGACCCACGAGTCAACCCGACCCATTTTGCAGGTTTTTCATTTTATTTTTTTTTTCATTTTGATTTTGATTTTGATTTTGATTTTTTTATGTTATTTTTTATGCTTTTTTTAAATATAATTTATTGTTATTATTATTGTTATTTTATATTATTACTAGTAATAATTTTTATTTAAAAATAAATAAATAAATAGAATAAAAATAAAATTAAAATAAAATAAAGACTTAAAAATATAATATAAAAAAATTAATAATAACTTTTATAATGAAAATAAAATTTTATTACAAGCAAAAATATTATTTAAATTTCACGAAAGTGTTGGGATAATTTAAAAAATAATTTTTGTTAAAAAATAATAAATTATAAAAAATGATAAATAAAATAAAAATAAATTGTTTAAATGAATATTTTAAATATAATTTTTAAAGAAAGCTAAACGAGTCTAGTTTCTTTAATTGTTACAAGTAAAAATAATTTTTTCGAATGTCACCATAGACTTGGGATAATCCAAAATTATTTTTACTAAAATAAAGATTGATTTAGACAACGTAAAACAATAATAAAAATGAAAATAAAAAAATAATTGATATTTTGAATTTTAAAAAAAATAAAAAATTGAAAGAATTCGATTTTCTTAAATACGAGCAAGATATAAATATTTAGATTTCTCTGGTGAGTCGAGATAATCTAATTTTTTTATAATAAAAATAATTAATAAAAAATAAAAAGTTTTTTTTAAATAATCATAATAAAAATTAATTAATAAATTCTTTTAATTATAAAAAAATAATTTTATTTAGGATTTTGTCAATAGGTTGAGATGATCCTAAAACTTGTTCAAAACTTTTAAGATTTCACCGAAGATTTGGGATAATCTTAAAACTTGTTTAATAAATTTTAGTAACTTACCAAAGAGTCGGGATGTTCCTAAAATCTTTTTTCAAACAAATAAATAAAATATCTTATGACGAGATTTCGAGAATTCTGTGAATGATCAATTTTCTCGAAATATTTTAAATAGTGATTTTTTATAAATTCCGCTAAAGCGTTGGAGAATTTATAGGATACGAAATAACAATAATAATGTTGATTTCATAATAGAAATATTTTTTTTAAAATAAATTTCAGGAAATTAAATTTAAATAAAAAAATAATATTATCAAAATTAAAGGATTACACATGTTTAATTGGTACTGTTCTTCAAACAGGCGACGTGAGGGTGTTAATACCTTTCTTACTCGTAACCGTACTTTCAGACCTAACCCTGATTTCGTAGACCTAAACTTCTTTTAATAATTTTTAATTATTTTTAAAATTTTTACTAAAAGATGATATTTTAGGTGATCAATCACACTCCATAAAAAGATTGGTAGTGACTCTAAAAATTTTCACCAAATCTAACAATCGAGTCCCTCTGGACGAAAAATCGTTATGACATGTATAATTTATGCAAATGAAATATATGTATATAGCTTTGTCCTATATAACATTATGTCCATATATAATTTCAGGTGGGATATCAATGCGACGGAGCTGCTTCCAGAATATATGAAGTTATGTTTCTTTGCACTTTTCAACTCCATAAACGTAATTGCTTATGACACTCTTAAGGAACAAGGATTTGATCCCCTTCCTTCCTTGAACAAATGGTACTAAAACCTCTTTTCTTAGTCTAACAACTAATTTTCTTCATGATTTTTCCTTTTCATTTTCTTTCCAGATTTTATTAATTTGACGTTTTTACTTCAGTATGCTTAAGCTTTTTGGATATATATGTAGCGTTTTATCTTTACTCCCGCGTTTCTATATTTATTTTCTGGGTGATCTTTAGTCTTTTTTTTTTTTAAGCGAGATCTTTTATCTATCATTCGAATTTTCAATTTTTATTTGCTTTTTTTTTTTTAGCAATTCCTTTGTTCTGATCTGCTTTTGCTAACACAGAGGCTACTTTAAGTAAATTTTTTTCTGCGCTTTTGGTTTCTATTTTGGAAATAAATTCTTTTGGGTTGAGCAAAAGAGATATATTTATGTTATTCATGGTTTAATCATGGAGTGTATAAATTTTCAGTCGGCCGATTTGTGTAAATGTTATTTATTGGAAGCACAATGGTACTATAGCGGATACAAACCAACCCTACAAGAGTAAATTGATAATGCATGGATTTCATTTTCCGCTCCTTTAATTCTAGCTCATGCCTATTTGGTTACAAAACAAGAAAGGAGTGCTTGGACTACTACAGTGAATTAATAATCTACTGTTCCTCCATTATTTTTCAACTTGCAAATGATCTTGGAACATCATCGGTACGTGATTTGCATTATCCACTCATCATGTATATGCTTACAGAAAATATTTTTTTCTCCTAATTAAGATATATTCCTTTGGAATTTTTTGCTTAGGATGAGTTAAAAAGAGGTGATGTTCCTAAATCGATCCAATGTTACATGCCTGAAATTGGAGCTTCTGAAGAAGCAGCCCGTGAACATATAGGGAAGTTGATTGATTTGGCCTGGAAAAAGATGAATCACGCTCGAATTGCTCACTCTCCCTTACCTCAAATGTTTATTCAAGTTGCAGTCAACCTTGCAAGGATGTCTCAATGCATGTACCAACATGGTGATGGCCATGGGATTGGACATCTTGTGACCAAGGATCGAGTACCATCATTACTAATTTCACCTATTTCTTTAATTTAGGCATCGTACTTTATAATTATTAAAAAAAAAAAAAATAGAGCAAATATGTAATCAAGACATGCTTCCTCATCCTATCCACTTCCTCACCTGTACCCTCACATGGCAGGAAATGGCCCATGGACAGCGACTTTCCCGCCTCATCCTTGCAAGTTCATGAATGCAGCAAGCGTAACATCCAAGTGGGAAAAACGCTTTCCAATTCTTCACTTTTTTCTTAATTAATTTCAGTTTTAAAAAGAATTTCATCTTATCGAATTTCATGGTCGAAAAGAATGGTAATTGTTGTTATTTTGATGAGTGGTGCCAATTACTGTAACATATTCGCAATAATGTGAATTTTGATCTTATGAAATTGATCATTTGAAAGTTACTACAAAATTTTGACCTTAATTAATCATAATTATAAAATCTTAATTAAAATAAATGTACTTTTATTCAAAAAATAAAAATCTAATATTTTTATTCTTTAATAAAAAAATTATTTATCCACAAAGATATAGGTTCCGTTTGAAAAAAATGATGGGAGCATTCTTATCAAATGAAAAAGTGCATTTTATGACACTATTTCAGTTACCGAAAAAAGATTATATGAAGGTAATTACCTTTTAGTGCATAACAGATGGCTCCAATTTTCGGCTTTCCTTGTTAATGCTAAATTTTGGGCAAGCTAAGAAAATCTTGTGCCCTGTGCGTACAGGGTAAATCATAAAAGGAACGAGCAAGGAAATTGATTGCAGAAGCGAGGATGATGCTTGACGATGTGGTGGATCTTTTGGAGAAACTTGAGCTGATTAATGCCTTGAAAAGATTTGGAGTATCCTATCACTTCGAGGATGAAATAAAAATATATATCAAAACAATAAAAAAAAAATAAAAAAAAACCTTTAAAGAAAACAAGTACCATTATTTGTGTTGTACGGAAAAAGACAATTTATATGCTACGCAGTTACAGCACTTAAATTTAGAGTAGGGCGCCGATTAATTTGCGAGTTCTTAAATTTTAAAAAGATAAATGATTTCAAAAAAATCAATAATTAAAAAAATAGATGATTTTTGTATTTTATTAATTTTAAGAAATATAATTGAGTTTGTGAAATTTAATATTATTTAATGAATTTTTTTATTATATTATTTTTAATGACACATAAATAACATATGATATTCATAAAAATTATTTATATATTTCTATCACTTTAAAAAAATATATATCGATTTTATAATTCATTAATACAGTAATACGTTTTATTCTTTGTGTATTGAATATATATACATAATATTACAAACAATTTGATACATCCGGTTAATTCAATAAATTAAGTATAAAAAACACTAAATTTTCTTATACAGAATCTGAGCACTTTTTTACTTATATTTTTAATTAATAATAATTATAAATATCAAATTTTATTTGAATTAATTTGAAAATCAAGTCAAAGCAAATTGCTAAATGATTTTCATTTCATTTGAATATACTGGGTTTGGGCCAATTCAAACATTACAATCGATCATTGTACTCATAAATTTTTTGGATTTAGTTGGCTACTGAATGGGCTAAATTGTAACCAAATCTAATTCCAAATTTTATTTAAACCAGGTGAATGCCCGCACGTTGTCATGGGTGAATTTTTTTTTTAATTCTGTCATCTCTATTTTTTTTTGCAAAATTTACTTAATTAAAAATAGTGAAAGATAAAAAAAATAACAAACCCAATTTGGATGACACGTGTATACCTAAATTGACCTCATATTTTTAAAAAAGCATATCTTAAAAAATAAAAATCTAAAAAAATAAAAAAAAAAACTCATAAAGGATGCCATACAAACACCCCACTGAGTTTAAAATATAATTTTTTTTAACTTAAAAGTATAAAAAATAATTTATTATTATACTATATTATATAAATAAAAAATTCAATTAACAATAAAATATAATTTTTTATACACACTCTGAAATAAGTAGAAATAAAGCATCCTAAATATGTTTTTGTCTCAATCTTATTTCTCATAAAAAATTTAATCCATCCCAACTCAATCCCGATTTTAAAATAATAGTCCCTTATTAAGTATGAATAGATCAGAATCTATCATATATAAATTATTTTGATATCTTTATCAATTAACATTTTTGTTGCAAAATTTATTTAATTAAGAAAATACAAAAAAATGCAAAACAAATTAAAACAAATAGGGTACCATGTGAATATCTCTATTAGCCTTATTTTTCGCAAAATTAATTTAATAAAAAGATATAAAAACAAAAGAAGATAAAAAAAAGGAAAAACAAAAAATAAAAAACAAAAAACAAAAAAAAAAAAAGGAAAGAAAGGAAAAAAAGAGCTCATTGGGATATTATGTGGGCATCCTAATTGAGCTTAAAATATTAATATTTTAAATTAAGACATCAAATAATAACTTTATTAATAAAAAATAAAAAAAGAATTAAAAGGAAAAAGAAAAGTAAACCAAAAAAAGGAAAATGTAAATCATTGAATTGTCATGTGAATGTTAAAATTGAGTTTAAAATGTTAATATCTAAAATATAAAGTAAAAACTTTATTATTATAATGCATATATAAGTGTAAAATTAACTAGACAATACAATATATACTTTTATATATTCTAGAAGGTGACTTGAGGTAGAATATTGTAAATTTGTTTTTGACCCATCCCTGATTTCTATAAAAAAAAATGACTCAACTTGATTTCATACATATTTTTTATAAAAACACCCATATCGGATTGTGATGGATAGAAACCTATAGGATACTAAAACTAATTTTTTTTTGTAAAATTGATCTAATTAAAAAAAATAAACAAAAACTAAAAAGTACAAAAGTAAATTAACAAATGGAGTTGATATATTGACACCTTCGTTAATGTTATTTTCTTACAAAATCTATCTAATTAAAAAGTTATAAATGAAAAAAACGAGAAAAGCAACAAAACAAAAAATGCCACTATCAGATCGAGTCATATTAAAATTTATCGGATATTAATTATTTTGCTTATCCATTTACTCATTTTGTTGCAAAATTTATGTAGTTAAAAAATTTTTAAAAATCAAATTAAGATGCTGCATGAATGCCTTGGTCAATTTTTTTTAATAACCTTAACTAAATGAAAAATTAAAAAAAGTTGACAAAAAAGAAGAAAAAAAAGAGTAAAACAAAGAAAAGAAATATAAGGTGTCACACCAATATCTTGAATGAGGATAAAACAAAAGTTAAAATGAATAAAATTTACATAATGGAGGATGAATGAGATAGATAAATTACATTTTAATTATGTATAAATAAAGTATTTTTATTAAATTAAGATATTAAATAATAACTTTATTAATATTATACATATATAAATATAAAATAAAATAAATAATTAAAAAATATTTTTATATATATACTTGAGGCAAGAAGAATAATCTTAAAACTACTTCCGACTCGACCCTAACTTTAAAAGAGAAAAAGTTTGACCTGATCTCGACTTTTTAAAAAATCATATATATTAGATCGACCAAAATTGAAACCCATGAGATATTAGTTGTTTTGTTATCCATGTATTGATTGACTATTTTCTTACAAAATTTATCTAATTAAAAGTTAATTTTTTTTAAAACAAAAGGAATAGCGAAAAAAATAAAAGGAAGGCAAATAGAGATGGTTCATGGATTTATTAAATTCATATATTAACTAATAATTTAATAATATAAATATAAAATTAAATACAAAACATATATTTATATATACTTGGACGGGGTGAAACACCTTAAACTCATGTAGGTTCTAAAGCAATATTTGAAAAAAAAAAACTCAATTTGATTCCACATAGAAAAAACAAACCTATTGGATTTGGATAAATCGAAATCTATTG
>NW_019167860.1:16707115-16748737 GCF_002303985.1 Durio zibethinus
GCGGTGAAGAAATTGGACAACGTATCATCTCAAGGGGAGCGAGAGTTTCAAACAGAGATGAAAATTATTGGTAGAACTCATCATCGAAATTTACTTCGACTAATCGGCTATTGCCACGAAGGGGCTAATAGGTTGTTGGTATACGAGTACATGGTCAATGGATCACTTGCAGATGTACTCTTCACACCTGAAAAAAGACCTTGTTGGAATGAAAGGGTGGAAATTGCTCGCAACATAGCAAGAGGTCTCCTCTATCTTCACGAAGAGTGTGAGACTCAAATAATCCATTGCGACATCAAATCTCAAAATATACTAATGAATGAACAGGGTCAAGCAAAAATATCTGATTTCGGATTGGCCAAGCTTCTAAAGCCAGACCAAACCAAAACCTTTACCGGGATCAGAGGAACAAGGGGGTATGTTGCACCAGAGTGGCACAGGAAACTACCAGTGACAGTCAAAGCAGATGTTTACAGCTTTGGAATTGTAGTGTTGGAGATCATATGTTGTCGACGGTGTGTAAATTGGAACCTTCCTGAGGAAGAAGCTGTCCTTGAAGAATGGGTCTACCATTGTTACCAAGCTGGCGAACTACGGAAACTAGTAGAGGATGATGAAGAGGTTGACGATAGACAATTGGAAAGGATGGTGAGAGTGGGACTATGGTGTATCCTGGATGAGCCAACACTCCGCCCTTCCCTGAAAAAGGTTCTGTTGATGTTGGAAGGGACAGTTGAGATCCCAGTACCTCCAAGCCCAACTTCATTTTTCAGTGCTATTTGATTGTTCAATGCTGTTTAAGATTTGGAGAAGGGAATTTTGCAATTACTTCCCTTCCGATTCCGTTGTTGTCGTTGTTGTTATTTATTTATTTTTTCTTTTTCTTTTACCAAGTAATTATTAGGTCAAGTGATAAAAAGTGTGTGAATCTATTGAGAGTTTGTGAGATGATGATTTTCTATGAATTGGCTCAAACGATGAAAATAAATTTATTTAAATCAGCTCTAAGAAAAAATATTTAAAATAAAATTAAAAAAATCTCTTGTCACTAAAAAAACAAAATCTGTAGCCATTTTTCTTTTTAGTATAGTGTGTACGAAATAATAAGCGCATATATATATATATATATATTTATCAAAAGAGTTAGTTTAAGATAGTCAGTCCATTGAAAAAAATTTAGTAGCTAGTGTCACTACAAGAGATTAAGTCTTTAGTGGTATATTTTTTTTTTTACATTTAGCGATATTTTTAAATGTCACTAAAAGATTCGCGGCATTTGAGAAAAATGTTATTAAGAGTGTCGCATGTACCTGCATCGAGAAGAATAGTGACATTTTTTAATTAGTGGCATTTTTTAAAAAACGTCACTAACTTAGCAATGTTTTTAAGCAGAAATGCTGCTAAATTTAGCAGCATTTTTTTATACAAACATCATTAAATTTAGTAACATTTGTGCTTAAAAATGTCACTAAATTATGAATTTAGTGACTTTTGTATCAAAAAATGCTGTTAAATTTAATGGCATTTGTGTTTTTAAATGCCGCTAAATGTTGAAAATAGCTATTTTTTTTATACAAACACCACTAAATTTAATGACATTTTCTTATACAAACGTTACTAAATTCATTATTTAGTGGCATTTTTAAATACAAATGCCTCTAAATTGAAAATTTTAGTTTTTTTTAATTCTCTTTTAATATTTATTATTATAATTAAATAAAATTATTAAAATAAATAAAAAATAAATTTAAATTCATAAACTAAATATTATAAATATTTAAATATATAAATACATAATTTGTTTCAATATACATGTAACACAAAGTTTAATACATTCAATAACATTCCACTTTGCATTTGTTTTCCTTTTGCCCATCAACAAACTCTATGGAAGGAGTCACACTTGCTTTGAGTGGAGTCTACAACACCCATTCCTCTTATTGGCTTTCATTGCTAAAGAGAACATTTCTGCAGGAACTTCAAAATGTGCTATTAGAAATGCCTCACAATATATTTCATTTATCTTCTCCACAACTTCATGTCCAAAAAGATGATGAACAATACATGTTCCATCCTGATTGAAAAATATCCCTGGGTAAGCTATAAAAAGTACAATAAAATTTGTAATGCAAGCTAAAATTAGGGAAGATATATAAGATCTCATTATTAAATACATGCAGAAATAACAGAGAAACAAATTTAACCAAAACAATAAACTAAGATATATTTTTTGGTCAATGACCAAGATAAAAGCACAAGGCAAAAGCATGTATACTCTCTCTCTAACTGCATTTCATGAAAATGCCTTTCATAATCATAGTTCTTCCATTTTACATATTTCATTATGAAATTGCTAGACTTGAAATGCAATGCCATATAATTTAAGCGAAGAAGAATATACGAAAGGCTGAGAGATAAATATTCAATCAAGTTCATGTTTGATTGCATTGGAAAGAGATAAAGATTATTTGATTCCATGAAGTTTATAAGATAAACCATTTCAAATCATATTTTTAGCTCATAATAAATTCATAGAAATAAATGGATTCAAATGCTTCAAGAGGGAAATAAATCAATCCTTCAAAATAAAATGACCACGCAACAGAGTTTCAAGAGGGAAATGCAAATTGTGTAATGGATAAATCAACTATGCTAGACCTTGAACTTCTGGTATAGTTATGTCTATAGAGATCAATGTTTTTTTAGACTTAGCAACAACAAAAACTGTATTATGGAATCATAAAAAAATAATTGAAAAAAGTATAAAAGACCAATCCAAGTTGATAGGTCTACAGTATGCATTTTTCAACTGCAAAGGCTTCATAATAAAACCCAGAATAGCAAATGGAAGCATCACAATAGTTTCCACCCAAAATACAAAATGCCAATTTAAATGACTGCCAACCTGTTAGCTAGTTATCTCATATTAACATATGGGTAGAGCATAAAGCATCATAAAATATAGACAATAACAAAACTTGGCATATTTGAAATAAGGATGGTTCTTTTATTCTTAAACTAGGAAGGAATTAAGGAGATTAGTTTAACAAATACTTATGAAAAAGCTATAAAACAAAACTTACTATTCTATCGTAAACGCATCTGAGTGCATATCCAATTGGCATACACATGTAAAATATTGCTAGTCATGCTATTTTATGATACAAAAGTAGAAGAAGAATAAGATTCAAGGGGATGACATCAATAAAAAAGTTTATAATTGAAAGAGATATAAACACAAAGGGCATGTTGCATATAACTTCCAAACTCAATAGTTAATAGCAAGATGACTGTGATCTATAGGTGTGACAAAATAATTAGATTGAACCCTGAAACTAAAATTTTTATAATGGGTTATACTAAAACAATTAACTTAATTTCTTGTTTCAACATTAAAAGCTTGAAGCCAAAACATCTTTTTTTTTTTTACCTTTTTAAATCATACCTATTTATGGAAAAAGCCCAAATTCCTTGACTTTTGGGATAAAATAACCTTTTGGCCACATTTAGATCTTCATTCAAATAAACAAGTAAGAGTATCTTAACATATATCAACTTTAGGATACATTAAATAAAGGAAATTCTTTTACAGATAAGTTATCAACATTGCAAGTGCAGTAGCCCAAACTTTAAAACAATTGGTTCAAAACAAATCCAACTCCAACCCTAAACACACATATAATTGAAATAGAACACATCTCAAAACCAATATATTAAATCTGAATTTTCATTTTTGTTCCTTTAAATTTTTTTCAAAACAAGCTAGAATTTCAAAGATCTATAAAAACCATCATGAGAAATCAATTTGAAAAGCAAAAGTTGAAGAAAAATTGCACAATGTAATGAAAGAACACAAAACTGCAACTAACAACTAACTTGTAACCAAACGTGAATTAATTGATCTACATCTAATTGATGCTAAAATAAGTGATCATAATTGGAATTGAAAAGATCAATTAAGGAACCAAAAGGAAAACTAATTTGAAGAACAAAAAGTGCAAGAAAATACAAGAATTAACTAGAAATAACTAAAATATAAAGTGAAATTCAACTGAAACTCACTGAGTTGATGAAAGAAAAAATTAGGTCTAGAAGTTTATAATGAAAATAAACTTGAAATGAGCTAAAAACAATTCATCAATCAAGTTTGCTATAAAATTCAATAAGAAAATGGTAGCAAAATGGAGAAAAACCAGTCTAATGAACTAGCAACTCAATTGATACTCAAAACAGAGAAAAATAGAGCATTGACAACTAAATCTATACAAACACCAAATGAATTCTTGGAAATAAATGCAATCAATTAAAAATTAACAAGTAAGCATGTAAAAATAAGAATGTAAAGTATGAAAGAATCAAATTGAACATCTAGAAAGAGAGAGGATCATCATTCATCAAGTTCTCATGTATGAATCATTTTTGCCTTTTGGATTCAGCCTTAAATTTGAAGAATTAATTGTACTTGTATAGTTAAAATTTAAGGCTGAATTTTTACTGGATTATAGCCTTATGAACTAGGAATCTAGGAAAAAAATTTGAAGTAAATCAAGCTAGAATTCACTGAGTTTTGATTAAAAGACTGAAGGTAGGTCAGGTGCATGATTTTGAAACCATATTTGAGTTCAACATGAATTTTATAGAATTTGAAAAGGAAATCATGAGAATTTGTAAATTTCATTATGAAAACCTTAAAGAAAATTGAAAAAGAGTGTAAGAAGCCTAAAATTGTAACAAGATTCAATTAAAAAAACTAAAATTAAAAGCTATTTTTTTGGAGAGAAAATGAAAATGACAGCAAACCAAGTTTTGACAAGAAAAATGACAGGTAAAATATCAGTATTGTCTTCTAAGTTACACCAATAAAGATAAATAGAAAGCATAGACTTCTTATAAGATAGCTGAGTAGTCATAAAATATGGCTTAAACAAGGTTCAAGAAAGTACGAACAAGCATCAACAAATATCATACAAATATTCATGTGAAACCATGGCCTTCCACCCCAAAACCCTTAGCTTTTGACAAATTATTAAAACAAGTTCTTTTTGTAATAGAATATAAGATTCAAGTACATTCAGTTATCATGAATTTATACTTTTATATTTTTTTTGATTCAAAAGATCTTCTTTCAAAGCAATTACGTTTCTCACTTCCTTTAGAGTTCTTTCAACTTCAAGGGCTCTCTAACACCAACATGATCATTTTATAACAGATGATATTGAAGGCATGTTGCGAGATGCTTTTAACATTCATAACCAATATTTTCATAATTTGTCTCCCCAAAATGATGGATTTAATAAGTTAAATGTTAAAATGAATGAATTTGGTGAACATGGGATAGGTGTAGCTGAACAACAATCTAGAAGAGAAGCATCAAAGTTTTATAGGTTACTTGAGGATATGAATAAAGAACTTTATGAGAGATCGAAGCATTAAAGGTCATCTTTTTGTGTTTATCTTTTTCACTTGAAATGCTTATGTGGATCGACGAAGAACTTTTTGACTTTAGTATTAAAATTTATGAAAAAATGTTTTCTTTTGCAAATATCCTTGAATCTTGTAAAGAATCAAAGAAGATGATCAAAGATTTAGGTCTTGGATATGAGAAAATTCATAGTTGTCCCAATAATTGCATGTTGTATTAAGGTGATAGAAAAAATCAAGAATCTTGTCATTTGTATGGTATTTCTCATTGGGTGGACAAAAATATCAATGAAAGGTTGAATGAGAATAGTGATGAGGCCTATGTAAAAAAGAAGCATGTAAAGATTTTACTATATTTTCCATTAATACCAAGACTTCAACGATTCTTCATGTATTTCAAAATTGTAGATTTTATAAGGTAACATCATGAGAAATAAACGAATGATGGATCATTGAGGCATCCAACAAATTCTTTGGCATGGAAATCATTTTATTTTAGGTTTTTGGACTTTGTATCTAATCCTCCAAATGTTATGCTTGGATTAGCATCCAATGGATTTAACCCATTCAAAATGATAAGTACTTTTTATAGTACTTGACCAGTTGTATTGATTCCGTACAATTTGCTACCATGGATTGCCATGAAGTAACAATCATTTATCTTGTCTATGATAATTCTTGGGAAAAAAGGTTCGGGTAATGATATAGACATCTACTTACAATATCTTATTAAAGAGTTAAAGCAATTATAGGAAGGAGTTGAAACCTATAATGCATCAAAAAAAATTTAATATACATGCTGCTTTATTATGGACTATAAATGATTTTCTTACTTATGCAAATTTATCTGGTTAGAGCATAAAAAGTCGTTACGCTTGTTCATATTGTGCCGCGTAGGCATGTTCGAAATGGTTACCTAATGGTAGAAAGTTTTGTTATATGGCATATCATTGTACAATTCGACGAGTCTAGAGTCCTGATGAATAATTCAACACTTTGGAGATGACCTTAGGGATAATTAGCTGGATTTCTTGATGTTCATTTTTTTTTTTTTATTTTCTTACTTGCAACCAAATGCAAAACAAAGGTTAATAGGAGAGTGGAGACCTAAAAATAATCAATTTTTGTTAGAAAAACCTTATCTTGAAAATTAACTGCTTAGTCCCAATTTGGATCATGGCTTCTTTAGTGCTCCATGTGCGCTTAAAAAATGCACAATTTCGCTAAGTTGGGTTGAACAAAGCCTATTTTTCATTTGAATTGTTAGTACATAAAAAATATTATATACATCATTTTGATTTTTCATACATTAAATCATTACAAGAAGTTCATTTTTTTTTTTTTGAAAGAAAGTCTGCTTTTTCATTTAATCATAGCCCAAGTTTGCTTCGAATTTTAGAATATCTTGCAAAAACACAGGAATATCCTCCACCCAGTACTCCCCCTCATGTAGTGAAGTGCTATGCACTGCCAGTCGATGTGCTGCTACATTCCCTGACTGTCTTGTATGTTGTGTGTTGCAACCCTTCATCTCTACCATCTTTTGTCTAGCCTCATCAACTATTACGCCAACTGGGGACATATCTTGGTTCCTTGTTTGGAGTTTATTGGTAACTGTTAACGCATCTCCTATTACAAATTCATTAATCCCCACATCTTTTGCAAAATCCAAGGCTCGGACAGCAGCAAGAGCTTCAACCGTGTAGGGGTTGGTTACCCATGGTATACTGTCACTGTAAGCTCCCATCACTCTATCCTTCTCATCCCTAATGATCACTCCAAAGCCATCTTTCTCCATTTCCTTATCCATTGCGCCATCGAAATTCACCTTTATCGTACCTCTAGCAGTATGTTTCCAGCCCCTATTCCTTCTTCACTGTATCTTTGTTGTTTCAGCTATGCCCTGTTAAAGTCCATCGTGTATTCTTTCACAGAAACAGCTGCAGCATCTGGTGCTTTCCTCTGTTCCTCATGATGTTCATTGTTTCTGTCATTCCATATTGTCCACTAGCCAATCATAAATATCTACATTTGTTCCATTGTGAAATTTCCAACTATCTTGGAGAGCTAGTGAAATGGTTTCAGTAGTTGCTCATCAACCTCATCCCATTTGAAATTCAGCTTTTCCCAAATCCTTTGCCCAATTAACTTCTTTGACCACTGTTATGACTATTTCTTCATTGTGGCCACATCGTTGACACGTTGTCACCATTGGTATTCGTCTCTTTGCTAGGTTCACCCTCACTGGTAGAAAGCCTTTGCCCACTTTCCATGCTAGTATCTTGATCTTCGTTGGAAATGGCACTGCCCAAATCCTTTTTCAGGTTCCTTGCTCTCTCCTTCTTTCTTCATTGCTTCTTGCTTCTAAACCATTCTCTTGTGACATTTGACATAGAATTCTATAGCCACTTCTCACCGTGTATATCCCTTTATTATCAAAATGCCATACCATGTTATCAGGCTTGTCTAGCTTGCTTAAAGGTAATGCACATATAGCTTCAGTTTCATCCTGTAACAAGATATCATGAATATCAAACCATTTCCAAGTTCTTGTTTGTTCGTTAATCAAGTCTGCTACAAGTTTGTTCTCATCATTATCATTTGTTGGTGATTGAGGCCTGAATGAGGTAGAAGAAAGGAGCCATTTGTCAACTCAGATTCAGATAGACCTGCCATTTCCTGCACGCTATCGCAAACCATGGAGCAAAACTGCTTTTGTAGCCGAAATACTTTTCCACGTTAAAGAGGGGTGTACTCCAAGTTCAACGTTGAGGAATTAGACATGTGGGAAATATTTGGCTTTTATTAGTTTATGTGCTAACATGCCTGGGTTAGCTAAAATTCTCCACCCTTGTTTGGCTAGCATTGCCTTGTTGAACTCTCCCATTTCTCGGAAGCCTATGCCCCCATCTTTTTTTGCCCTCCACATTTCCTTCCAGCTTTGCCAGTGTATGCCCCTTGTCTCCTTGTTACTTCTCCACCAATAATTGCTTATCAGCCTATTCAATTCTTTGCATAATGTTTTTGGAAGTAGAAAGCAACTCATGGCGAAGGTGGGAATGGATTGCAATATGGATTTGATGAATGCCTCTTTAACTCCTATTGATAACATTCTTTGACATCTTCCATTCATTCTGGCACTTATTCACTCCTTCAAATCCCTGAAAGCCCTACTCTTGACCTTTCTCACCATTTTAGGCAATCCCAAATACTTCTCCAGATTTTTTGTCTCTTGAATTCCAAACAAGTTCTTTATTTCCTCCTTTTTCCCTTCTCTTGTATTGTCGTTAAAAAATAAAGCCGATTTATCTAGGTTTATCTTTCGGCCTGAGCTTTCTTCATATCACTTTAGCGTGTGTATCGCCTTTTCGCTTTCACCTCTATTGGCCATGGTGAAAAGAAAACTGTCATCAGCAAAGGAAAAGTGACTAACTCGAGGTCCATTTTGGCTTGCCTGAACTCCATGCAGTAACCATTGTTCGTGGCATTTCTTTAGCCTCACTGAGAGACCTTCAGTACAAATAAGAAGCAAATAGGGTGATTACGGGTCTCCTTGACGAAGTCCCCTTGTTAGAAAGAATTCATCAGTGATGCTTCCATTTACAACAAGAGAATATAGGACACTGTTGTAACACAATTCATTACCTTAAATATCCACCTAGAATGGAAACCCTGTCTAAGCTTAATCTCCTCAAGAAACTTCCACTCCACTCAGTCATAGGCCTTACTCATATCAAGCTTTTAAGGCAAAGAATCCCTTTCTCCCTTGTTTCTTGGTTTTCAAATGGTGCACAATTTGGTAGGCAACTATAATATTGTCTGAAATTAATCTGCCCAAAATGAAAGCACTTTGTGTTTCACTAATACAAGAAGGAAGAATTGTCTTAACCCTATTAACTAAAACTTTTGATATGATCTTGTAATCACATTGCATAAACTAATAGGCCTAAATTGGGTAATATTTTTAGGCTCTTTAATTTTTGGGATTAGGACAATATTAATATGGTTTATCTCGACTAAGTCCCTCTCCCCCTAAGACATGACAAACAAAAGATTATAACTTTATTACCAATAATATGCTAAAATTTCTGGAAAAATAGAACAGGCATACCATTAGGGCAGGTGATTTGTTAGGACTCTTTTGTTTGACCACTTTGTGGACTTCCCTTTTGCTGAATTCTGTAAGGAGTTTGTTCATCTCATCAGTAATACAAGGTTCAACAACGTCCGGTACATATTTACGATTTTATGGATTATCCGAATGGAACAACCTTTCGAAATATCCAGTGGCTATTTGCTCGATTTTTTCCTCTTCTTCACACCATACCCTATTTTCATCCTCCAGCCCTTTAACAATATTTCTCCTCTTCCTGGTCGAAGCTTGGGCATGGAAAAAACTTGTATTTCTGTCTCCTTCTTGAAGCCATTGAATTCTTGATCTCTGTTTCCAATCAACTTCTTCCTTCTCCAAGTAATAATTCAGCTGCCCCCTAATTTGGTTAACCCAATCCAAAGTTTCTATAGTGGGGGGTTTCATGCTCAGTTGGTTCATTTCTTTCTTGAGTATTGCTATCCTCTCCCAGTATCACCAAAATTGGATTCATGCCACTTTCTGAATCTTTCACTAATCTTATTCATCTGGTCAAGTACGGATATTATGCTATTGTTACCCCAAGCTGCTTTCACTACTCCTTCGCTATTTGCCTGTTTCGGCCACATGGGTTCAAACCTAACCCTCCTTTTATTACCTCTGTTCCTTCCGTACCTTTTTGGCTTTTCAGATCTCACAATGATAGAACAGTGATCGGAGATTGGTGCTGCCAAGCGTTGGACTTCAAAATCTGGAAACTGGTCACACCATTTCTTGTTCCCCAAACCATGGTCTAATCTTTCTCTTAACGTTTGTAGCCTGTGATCTGCCTCTTTCCCATGTGTACCATTGACCCTCATATCCCAAGTCATCCAAATTGCATACTTCCAGTGCTTCCCTAAAAGCTGTCATTTGGCTTTCTTTTCTCATGTTTCCTCTGTCTTTTCATGGTTCCATAACAATTCGTTGAAATCACCTAAACCAAACCATGGCCTATCATCTTGCTCTACTAAGTTCCTCATCAGTGTTCACGACTCGGTGTCTCCTCACATCAGGTTCCTCGTAGAAGCCCGTCAACTTCATGGACTGATTTTTTGGGCCTTTTCTCACCTCCATGTTGATGTGGTTTCTCGAGAAACTCAGCAAGTTTAGTTCAATATCATCCCTCCTCCAAAGCATTGCCAATCCCCCACTATTTCCCTCCGAGTCCACCCCGAAACATCCATGCATGCTAGACATCTTTTTTATTCTATCTAATTTATTTACATGTAGTTTAGTTTCCATAAAAAACACTACATGGGGATCTTTGCTCTTCACCAGTTCGCAAAGAGCTCGAACTGCACATATGTTCCCAGGACCCGACCGTTCTAAGCTATGCACCAAATTTCTCTTGGCGGGACTGTGTACCAGTCTCTGCTGTTGGGTATGGTTTTCTTGCTTCCACCATCCCCTCTTCTCTACATTTTCTTTGTTTGTTGGTCAACTGCCATTAGATCACTACATATTTGCATCTTCCTCTTTCCCATGGTAACGGTAGCTCCTTATTATTGCCATGCACTACACTTGCTTTTTTGTTCCAGGTGTTCTTTCCAATTGTCATATTTTTCTGCTTTCCACTAGTTATATTTTCATGGACCTCTTCCACGTCACACAGGATTGCCACCTCATATGTTTTTTTACTTTCCTCGGCATTCTTTCCATATAAACTTTCTGTCCCTTTATCCACGTCCATTCCCATGCAAGTCATTAATGCATTCTTGAAGGATCTACAGCAGAGATAGAACAAAGGAAAAAATGAAGAAACTAATCTGGTAGTTGCAGAAAATTGGCTCTCAGATTATGAGCTTCATTTCATTAATTTATAAGCTTCAAAAATACAAAAATTTATTTAACTACTACAAAAGTTGTTTGCCTAACAGTATGGATCACCATACACAGATCAATAATGCTACCTAAACTGATCAGATCGTAGAACATGTTACAAAAATTGCAATAGAAATGTCATACTTAGTTGCTTCAACCACTAACACTCTTCCTTAGCATTTCTACTAGAAACACCAGGACTTTTCCTTAATGTTTCAAACCTTGCCTTTGGTAAGGCCTTGGTCAGAATATTTGCAATTTGATCTTCTGACTTACAATGCCCTAGCTTCACTTCATTCTCAGCTTCAACTTCTCTAATAAAGTGATACTTGATATTAATGTGCTTAGTTCTTCCATGAAACATAGAGTTCGTGAACATTGCAATTGTTGACTGATTATCACAAAAAATTTTTGTTGGATCATCTTACTTTTGACTCAAATTCATCATAATTTTTCTTAGCCAAATTGCTTGATTAATAGTAGCCACAACAACTATATACTCTGTTTCTATTGTCAATTGAGCCACAGTTTCTCTTTTTTTTTTTAAATTTCAGCTGAACACATTTAATCTAATGAAGAACACATAATCTAAAGTGCTTTTCATGTCTTCATAAGAGCCAGCCCAGTCATTGTTTGTGAATCTAACCAGTCTTGAACTTTTGTTCTTTTTTAACCAAATTCCAAGTTTATTAGTTCTTTTGACATATCTCAATACTCTCTTAGTAGCCTTAAAATGTAACTCACTAGGATTTTGCATGAACCTAGAGAGTAAATTTGCAGCATACATGATGTCTGGCCTTGTTGTTGTCAAATACAATAAGCAACCAACCAAGCTTTTATAAATAGAACCATCAACTTTGTTAGCTCCATCTTCTTTAATGACTTTCTCATTTTGAGCCAAAGGGCTGTTGATTGGTTTGCAATTTTCCATCCCAAACTTATTTAAGATTTCATTTGCATATTTTTTTTTACAAGTAAAGATTCTTTATCGGTCTTGATGAATTTCCATTCCAAGAAAATAAGACATTTCTCTTATATCTGTCATCTAAAAAATTTCTTATATTTGGTGTTTAAAATCCTCTACAAGAGCTGATCTGCTACCTATCACCAAAAGATCATAAACATACAAAGAAACAATCAACAGATCATTACTGTTAAAAACCTTAGTGTACAATGTTACTTCACTAAGGCTTTTCTTGAATCCTAACTTCAGCAAATGATTATCAATTCTATAATTCCAAGCTATTGGAGCTTGTTTTAATCAATACAAAACTTTTTTAAGCAGACAGACTTTGCCCTCATCTCCCTTGGCAACAAAACCATCAGGTTGTTCACTGTAAATCTCCTCCTTAAGATAACCATTCAGGAAGGTAGATTTGACATCAAGTTAATATATTTTCCAATTTTTCTGAGTTGCTAAGGCTAATAACAGCCTTATGGTTTCCAACCTTGCAACTGGAGCAAATGTCTATGAAAAATCAACACGAAGCTATTGGGAGTAGCCTTTAACTACCAATCTAGCTTTAAGTTTGTTAATGGAACCATCAACATTCAACTTTGTTCTAAAAATCCATTTAACGATGTTTTTATTGCTTGGTCTGTCAACAAGCATCCATGTTTGATTATTCTCAATCATAAAAATCTCCTCATTCATGGCATTCCTCTTCTCTAAAAATTTGATAGCTTCTTCAAAGTTTGCAGGTTCAAGAATGGCAATATTTGATCTTTGATAAATATCTGTGAATGGTCTGATTCCTCTCACTAGTTCATGATCAATGATTTCATTTTCAAACATATAACCTTCTTGATCTTGAAAGATTATCATGTTTGTAGCAGTTTGCTTGACTGACTTTTCCTTTGACTTTTTTCAATTCTAGGCAGCTTGCTCATTAAATCTCACATTCCTATTTACAATTACCTTGCCTGTAAGTGGATTGTAAGTCCTATAGCCTTTGAAGATGTTACTATAGCCCAAAAAAATACAGATATTTGCTTTTTGATCAAGTTTGTGCCTTTTGACATTAGGAACAAACACATCACAAATGCTGCCAAAAACTCTGAGATGCTACACTAATGGTTTGCTTATGTACCAGGTTTCGAATAGAGTTTTTCTTTTCAAAGCTTTTGTAGGTAACCTATTAAGCAAGTAGATAGAGGTATTAACTGCCTCTACCTAAAATTTCTTGAGAAAATTCTTTTCAAATAGCATGCATCTTGCAATCTCCATGACTGTTCTATTCTTCCTTTTACTGACTCTATTTTGTTGTGGAGTGTAAGTTGCTATGAGTTGGTGTTAAATTCCTACAACATCACAAAACTCATTAAATCTGTCAGATGTCTATTTATTACCATTGTCTGACCTTATGAACTTGATTTTGTAGTCACTTTGATTCTCAATCCAAGCCTTAAACTTCCAAAATACATCTGCAACTTTAAACTTTTGTTTCATGAAGTAAATCCAACATATTATGGTAAAATCATCTATAAAAGTAATGAAATATCTACTATCATTCAAGGACAAGGTTCTTATAAGACCACAAACATCAGTATGAACAAGTTGTAATTTTTCAGTTGCCCTTCATGCTTTGTTAATTGCAAATGGCAACTTACTTTATTTTCCTAGTTGACAGACTTTTTTATGCATGAAATTCAATGCATTGTAGTTGAAATGTGAACTAGCACATATGCAGAGGAGTTTGCTTCACACCAGTTCATGAAAAAACATTTTTTTTCATTCTAAGAAAAAATATTTTTTTTTCATATTAACAGTAAAGAATTCATGGCTAGTGACATCATGAATTATGCATGCCTTGTCTTTGAAAACTAAGAAGTAGTTCTTTTCTAGCAACTTTCCTGCACTTAACAGGTTTTGATATATTTTATGCACAAATAGCACATTTGAAATGAGTTTGGTACCTGTTAGTGTCTCAACAAGCACTACTCATTTTTTTTGACTTCTATGAACTCAACATTACCTATTCTAACTTTAGAGGTATAAGTCTTGTCAACTTCTTTGAACATGTTGATATCAGATGTCATATGGTGTGTGCAACCACTGTCAATGAGCCATGCACTTGAGGAGGTTCTGGTTCATAGCAAGTTACAACAAAAACTTGCTATTCTAGCTGTTATTGGTTGTCAGCAACTCTGATTTATTGATTTGGCTGCTGTTGTTTTTTGTTTTTGCATACCTTTTTTATGTGACCAAGCTAATTACAGTACCTATATTATATGTCAGGTCTATACCAATAATATTTCTCTAAGTGAGTGATCTTTTTGTAGTGAGAGTAAAGTAAAAATTCTCTTTTCTTTCCATTGTTTCTAAAACCTTTTCTTATTCAATCTCGTTATTTTTTGCCTTTGCTTTTTGTTTGCATCTTGCCTTTCTCTTTGGCTGTAAAAGCACTTTTTGTTAAATCTTTTTGTCTGATAGCCTTTCTTTGCTCTCGAGCTTGCAAAGCATTGAACAACTTTGCTAGAATTATCTTGGTCAGGTCCTTGGAGTCTTCAAAGGATGAAAATTTTGACTCAAACCTCTTTGGTAAGCTGACAAGAACCTTTTTCATAATTTTTTTATCTGATAGCTCCTCACCAAGTAATCTAATCTTATTTACTATTTTCATGAGTTTGTCATTGTACTCCTTTAAATTTTCAGACTCTTTCATCTTTAAGACTTCAATCTCTCTTCTAAGATTCAACACTTGCATTTGTCTTGTCTTGTCATTGCCTTAAAATTCTTCCTTGAGCATATCCTAAGCTTGTTTTACAGTTTCACAAATCATGATTATGATGAATATGTCATCAGAAACTGAAGACTTAATACAACTTTTAACCTTGTACCTCTTTGCTTTTTTTTCACAATAATTTTTCATTTGAGTTACTGTTGGATTTACAGGAAGTTGTGGTGGTTCATTTTCATTTTTCACCACTTCCCACAAATAAAAAACACTCAAATAAGACTTCATTTTGATGGCCCATATCTAGTAGTTTTCACAAAAAAAAAATAGAAAGTTGAGGTAATAAGTAATTGCTTGAGGCCATTTAAAGTTGACAAAAGTTGGTTAGTAAGTGTTTGATGGCTTTTCACTCAATTTCTGGAGCTCAAAGGTCCTCTAAGACCTTAAAAAAGCTCTGATACCAATTCAAGGATCTAGAGCAAAGAAAGAACAAAAAAAAATGAAAAAACTAATCTGGTAGATGCAGTAAATTGGCTCTCAAATTATGAGCTTCATTTCATTAATTTATAGGCTTCAAAAATATAAAAGTTTATTTAACTACTACAAAAGTTGTTTGCCTAATAGCATGGATTACCATACACAGATCAATCATGCTACCTAAACTAATCAAATGGTAGAACATATTGCAAAAGTTGCAGTGGAAATGTCATACATAGTTGCTTTAACCACTAACAATTCTCAATGCTCTTACTTATCTTTTCATTACAATGGTAATTTGTTGACCCTAAAAATCTTCATTTTCCCTGATTTTCCTCAATCTTTTAATCCTCACCTTTCTTATAATCATTCTATTTAGGCTCATCATTCTTCAAAATTTCATTACTTCCTTGCTTATTTTCATGTCTATCGATTCACCGTTCTTTGTCATTTCTACCACATTTTTTCTTGCCTTCAGTGTCATTTCTCTCGGTGTTGTTCCTTCAACGTCCCCACTTCCATGTTTGTTCGTGTGCATGCTAGGCCTTTTTTTCTTTTCATTGTACTGTTTACGTGTTGGGTACTGGTTTCTAGTTATATAAGCCAAGCATCCTCTTTTTATTGGTGAAGTTCGCATCCATTCCCCATACTATTGGTCTTCTCCTCTTCCTAACTCTACTACCATTTCATGATCCATTTCAATATGGCCCAGTTTCCCACATACATAGTAGAAATTTGGGAGATGTTTATAGCTCAATTGCCTCTCATAAACCATATTTTGTTCTTCCTTGCAATAAAAACACACCTTCTTAAAGGTTTTGTGATATCTATTTCCACTCGTATTCTTAAGAAGATTCCACCCATAGAAAACAAATGGTTACACTATATTTGGATTGAGGAGAGGAGAAAGAAAGGAAATGAAAATAAAGAAAAGTAACGAAAATAGAAAAACCTTCATTTGTTTGGATAAATTTTTAATTTAAAAGAAAGGAAAGAGGTGAAAACTTAATATTTTTTTATTTTCTTTATAATCTTCACTTTTTTAATATCCTAATTTGGGAGAAAAGCTAAGGAAATGAAAGTTGAAAAAATTTTATTTTTATAAAAAGATTATTATATCTATTTTTTTATTATGACATTAAATTTAATTATATAACTGACATTTCCTATAAAAATAATTTTTTTATGAATATTTTATATAACAGCAAAGTTTATAAATATTTTATAATTTTTCAAGTTTTAACAATAAAACAACTCAAATTATTGTCAGAATAAATTAAAAAGTTGAATTAAACACAAAATTAAGAATAAATAAATAACTAGCTAATATATTTTATCATATTAAATATGCTCAATTTTGTTTAGAAAAATTTGTTTATACAAACTAAGTAATATAAAGATATATTTGCATATTATATGTTATTTTATAAAAAAAAATTATAATTAAAAAAAAATTATAATAAATTATTTCATTTCCTTTTCGCTTATCAAACAATGATTATTAGAATTTCTTTCCTTTCATTTTCTTTGTTAATTTTACTTATCCAAACAAAAAGTACATATACATTTTCTTTTTCTTTAAACAATTTTTCTTTCTTTTCCTTTCCTTTATTTATATATATCCATATATAGCGTTTTGGTCCACACCTATCAATACTCCCAATTTCATTCCTATCTTCTTTGCCATATCTTTGGTTAGCATTTTCAACGCCAACCCATGGACCATAATCCAGAACTCTGCTCTATCAAAAGAATAATCTGTTGGCCTTAGATCACCATTATACTTTCTAACAACTAAAAGGTTCTTTTCAAATGACCATGACGACTCTTCGAGAACTCTCTTCTTATCACTCTTTGACCCAAACTTAAAGATTAATAAGTTTGGTTCCAACACCATCATTGTTATCTCTCTGGCTAGCTTCCATATCATCTGGAACATATTGATCATTGCTTCCCTATTGAACATCTTGTTAGTAGCTTCCCTAGTCACTAAAAGACCTCCGATGGATTCGATTCCTCTTCCAGCCCCTCAATTTCAATGCCTTCCTTTTCTTCTTCAGTTAGCCTTAGCTTTGACCATTTGCTTTCCAACTCGTCCACAATTATTAGAACTTCATGAGATCTTAACCGTGGAATTAACAGCCTGTTTCTACTCTAATATACTGGAACTAAGAACGCTTGCATACTGACAAGACTATGAAAACTCCTCGTACAAAACCCAATGTTCCAAAGAGACTCCATAATTAAACAACAGAAGTGCATTTTATTTTCTCTTAACATTTATAACATCTTTTGTTTTTCTTTTTAAATTATAACTTGGGTGTAAAATTTTAGTAGTATTATTATATATAAATTAATGTTTATTTATAAACATATTTATATTAAATAAAAAAACTAAAATAATATGTCGATACCAACATATACTTTAAAAAAAATTAAAATATTATTAGATATAATATTAACAAACTCGCTTTATTACCCTTTATTCTTTGAATTTCTAGTTACTCTTATCTCCATCAATGTCATATATATCAATAATAATGTCATATATGTTTTTTTAATAGTGTTGATTTGGAAATTAATGAAAGAAATCTCAGGTTATAATAACGTGGCACTTTTTATATTTTCAAAGGATCAAATTTATTTGGCCTCTGACAGCAGTGTTCTTTTTTTTTTTTTTAATAATTTACCTTAAATCAAATTATCATGAGTTGCTTATTAGACTTGTTCTCTGAATATAAAATCTCGACTTTATGAATACTTGACTTTGTGAATACTTGAGTATGAATTTTTTTTGAATAAGACAAGTCGTGGGGAAAGGGAGAAATGAAACAAGATTCTTGAAGAGTTGCCTTGTATTTATTAAAACGCGTTTTAAGGGCCAGCTTGTTAATTGTAATAAACGAAAATTCTTTGAATAGTTGCAAAGGAAAAATCTTTGCAGAAACTTTGCTAAATATCCCCAGACTTTGAATTAAGGCCTTACCATTTTGAATGGGAAAATAATGGGAAGACATTTCAGACCCATCTATTGACCGTTGGAAACTTTTCGAGTATAAATCTTAACAATTTTATAGTTCTAAGTTCATAAAGCCAGAGAAAGGAATTGAATCTGTACTTTTTGGCCATGGCTGCCATTTTATTACTTTTTCTTCTGTCTACCTCCATCATTTCAACCGCAGTAGCTCAACCAAAGCATTCCAATATAAGTCTAGGCTCGTCTCTAACACCCGCAGGCCAATCCGCATGGCTATCCCCTTCTGGCCTATATGCCTTTGGATTTTATCAGCAAGGTGAGGGGTATGCTGTTGGAATTTTTCTTGCTGGAGTTCGCCAGAGGACTGTGGTTTGGACGGCCAATCGAGATGATCCTCCTGTTCCAATCAGCGCTAAGTTAATTCTCACAACTGATGGAAGGCTCATTCTGAGATCAACACGAGATATATCCATTACTGATTCCACTGAAAAGGTTGCCACAGCTTCGATGCTTGATTCTGGCAATTTTGTTCTATACAATTCAGACCAAGAAAAAATCTGGGAGAGCTTTAAATACCCTACCACCACCATTCTTCAAGGACAAAAACTCTTAGCTGGGACAGCGCTATACTCTAGCGTCTCAGACACTGATCAGTCGACAGGATTGTTTCTACTTAGCATGCAGACCGATGGGAACCTTGTGCAATACCCGGTGGCTCTGCATACACCCACAGCACCGTATGCGTATTGGGCATCTGGTACATCAGGAGATAATGTGAGCTTGACTGTCGACAATGATGGCCATACGTACTTACTCAATTCCTCAGGAGTCAACATAAAGGATATATTTATAGGAGGATATGATACCAATGAAACAATCTATCTGATGAAAATTGATCCGGATGGCATCTTCCGAATCTATTCTTATAAATTAAATCAGGATGGCAACGGATCAGTAATATATGTATCTTCTTCAGACAGGTGTGCGCCTAAGGGTCTATGCGGCCTTAATGCCTATTGCGTTATCACTGAAACAAGGAGCTGAGTGCAAATGCATCCCGGGATTCACTCCGGTAAAAAAAGGGCAATTCTAGTCTGGCTGCGAAAGGGATTTCGCCATGCACAGCTGCAATAGGAATGATCAGAGAAACCAGTGACCATCAGGCGTGGTGCATGAATAACGGAAGGGAAGACAATCGGATACTTCTTGATTTGGTCTTTATTAACCGAAAGAAGATTGTAAATATGCATGTCTGGAAGATTGGTCGTGTGTGAAGCTGCTATGTTTAAAGAAAGAAACTGCAGGAAGCAAAGGCTGCCTCTGAGATTTGGGAGATGGAAAGTTTCTGAAGAAAACGTTGCTTTGATTAAAATAGGTCTATCTGCGTCCACTGAATCAACAAAACATGATCAAGGCAAACGAAAACGTGATATGGTAATTTTAATAATTGGTCTTTCATTGATTGGCTTAGTGGTTTTGTTGGTATTTTTTGGGGCTTTGATTTTTAGAAATCATTTCTTCACATACAAAATGGTTTCTACGATTACCACCATAAACTTGTGTGAGAATGTTGCTCCGATGTCATTTAGTTTTGCAGAAATTGAGCAGATGACTAATAGTTTCAAGGATGAAATTGGAAAAGGAGCATTCGGGACAGTTTACAAAGGAACAATTTCGGATAGCCTGATGGTTGTTGCGGTGAAGAAATTGGACAACGTATCATCTCAAGGGGAGCGAGAGTTTCAAACAGAGATGAAAATTATTGGTAGAACTCATCATCGAAATTTACTTCGACTAATCGGCTATTGCCACGAAGGGGCTAATAGGTTGTTGGTATACGAGTACATGGTCAATGGATCACTTGCAGATGTACTCTTCACACCTGAAAAAAGACCTTGTTGGAATGAAAGGGTGGAAATTGCCCGCAACATAGCAAGAGGTCTCCTCTATCTTCACGAAGAGTGTGAGACTCAAATAATCCATTGCGACATCAAATCTCAAAATATACTAATGGATGAACAGGGTCAAGCAAAAATATGTGATTTTGGATTGGCCAAACTTCTAAAGCCAGACCAAACCAAAACCTTCACTGGGATCAGAGGAACAAGGGGGTATGTTGCACCGGAGTGGCACAGGAAACTGCCGGTGACAGTCAAAGCAGATGTTTACAGCTTTGGAATTGTACTGTTGGAGATCATATGTTGTCGACGGAGTGTAAATTGGAGTCTTCTTGAGGATGAAGCTGTCCTCGAAGAATGGGTCTACCATTGTTTCCAAGCTGGTGAACTACAGAAACTAGTAGAGGATGATGAAGAGGTTGACAAGAAACAATTGGAAAGGATGGTGAGAGTGGGACTATGGTGTATCCTGGATGAGCCTACACTCCGCCCTTCCATGAAAAAGGTTCTGTTGATGTTGGAAGGGACAGTTGAGATCCCAGTACCTCCAAGCCCAACTTCATTTTTCTCTGCTGTTTGATTGGTCGATGCTGTTTAAGATTTGGAGAAGGGAACTTTGCAATTGCTTCCCTTCCGATGCGTAATTTTGCTGCTGTTGTTGTTGTTTTTTTTTTTTTTTTTTTAAACGAAGTAATTATTAGGTCAAGCAATAAAAAGTGAAAAAAAAGTGTGTGAATCTATTGAGAGTTTGTGAGATGATTATGAATTGGCTCGAACGATGAAAACAAATTAATTTAAATCAGTTCTAAATATATATATATATATATATATATTAGATAAAATTAAAAAATCTCTTGTCGCCAAAAACCAAAATTTTTGTAGCCATTTTTCTTTTTGGTATAGTGTTTGTACGAAATAATAAGAGCATTTTTTTTTTTATCAAAAGGGTTAGTTTAAGATTGTTGTCCATTGAAAAAAATTCTGTAGCTAGTGTGTTAATTGATTGAAGACTGAAAAGAGGATGGGTTGAACAAATTGCTTATATGTGTATCAAGAAATTCTTGAAGATAGGAAGCACTGTGTATGGTAATTATTTTATTTTTTTTATTGTTACATTTTTTAAAGTAATTTGATATATTTAATTATTACACTTAATTAGGGATATAATAAAAAAATAATAATAAAGGAATTGGCTCAGAAATATTTTTATTTGCAGGAATTTAATATATATTGCTCTTTAATATTATGTAAAATTATGTCTGAAAATATAATTAGACTAGAAACTAAATTAACATAAATAAATAAAAAAAAAACCTTCACGAGCCTTTTTCTATTAGTACGACAAGAAATTGTGCTAGATCAAAATTTTAAATAAAAGATTTTTGGTTGAAAACATTAACAATGTTTTTGTAGTTTTTTTCTTTTCCAAGTTTTTCTCATAAGCTCTTCCTTTTATTATACTCAACTAAAATTTTAAATTATTATTTTGATTTAATTGAACATTTCAATGAAAATGAGGAAATTTTGTTTCTTTGCCACGTTCAAGTTTGACGTATCATGCATGTTAAATATAGCCCTTATTTGGCGACACGATATTCTCCATTGATTTTAGAAATTTACGTGTCAAAATTTAATATAATAAGATTACTATTCTACTAGTTTTTTCAAACTTAAGATTTAATTAAAATAATTTATTATTTCTTAAAAGTTAAATTTTTATAAAATTAAAATTTGATTTTTAACATTTATAATTTTTTTTTTTATCTTCCACTTCTTTTGCATAAAAAAATCTAATAATCCTCTTTTTACTAAGTGATGCCGAAAATTGATGTTTTAGATATGGATATTAACTATAAATAGAAACTCACAAAAAAACTAACTCATAAAAATTTAAATAATGACAGAATATGATTATTGGATTAAAAGAGATAAAAGTTCACCACCAAAACTAAAAACTAAGGGATATAGAAACACTACTCTAAGAATTCTAATTAAAGATATAGAATAATAAAAGTTCACAACTCTAGGAAATCCACCTAAGAAATACAAAACTTAAAAAACAATCAAGAAGATTGCTTAAGGATAAATAAAACTCTGTTATGCCTTTTACCAAAGAATAATAAAAACTATATAGGTTAGGAACATCCCTCTAGGCATAGAAACTTTCAAATTGCATTGCTAGAATCATTCCTAAAATCATGAGATTTTCATGTGAACATAATCTACTCATTTACTCCTGAACCTGACCATAATCTCATTCATATTCATAATCTTCTTTTTCAGCTAGTGTGAATGCAATCTCCCTATTTCAACCCACCTTATTTATGTGTGGATTTGGATCAAGGACAAGCCCATCTTATTTTTGGATAAGTCTGCCTTATCTAAGCCCAAGTTCTATGATGTGCAGACACTTCGATGTCAATCTTCTCTAGTTGAAAAAGACTTGTCCTTAAGTCTGAACTAATATTTTTGTCATGATAAGGTGATAAATTAGCAACATTGAAGGTGAAAGATACTACATAAGTGTTGAAAAGCTCTATCTTGTAGGCATTCTCTCCAATACATTGGAGGACTTTAAATGGACCATCTGCCTTAGGTTATAATTTGTCAAACTTTTTTGGAGAAAATCTCTCTTTTTGTAAGTTAATCCATACCAAATCACCTTTTTTGAACTCCATATATTTTTTATGCTTATTTGCTACCTTTTTATATTTTTCATTTTGCTGTAAAATCTTAGCTCGCATTTATTCGTGCAATCATTTGATACTCTTAGTCATCTCTTATGCATCTCTATTAAATTATTGATTAGTAGGGAGAGGAACTAAATCTAAAGGACTGACTGGATTCTTATCATACACTACCTCAAAAAGGCTGCAACTAGTGGTTTGGCTTAGTGAGTGGTTGTAGGCAAACTTCACTTAAGGTAAAATAAAATCTCATTGCTTGATATTCCTTCCCACATAACTTTTTAGAAGGTTGCACAAGTTACAGTTGATTATTTATGTTTGACCATCTGTTTGAGGATGATGAGAAGAACTATGCTTGAGATCGGTGCTGTGTTTCCTCTAAAAGGTACACCAAAAATGGCTAAGAAACTTGGGATCTCGATCAGACACCATGGATCTAAGAACTTCGTATAGCCTTACAATTTTTCTGAAATACATATCAGAAACATGAGAAGCATTTATAGTTTTGGTACAAGAAACAAAATGGGCCATCTTGGAAAAACTATCCACAACCATCATGATAGAGTCTTTGTTTCTCTAAGTTTTGGGCAATCTAACCACAAAGTCCAAACTAACATCTTCTCAAAGAGCATTAGGCATGGGCAGTGGAGTATACAATCCAATGTTTTGGCCATGACTCTTGGCAATGAGGCACACTCTACATCGTTTAAAGTGTTTCATCACATTCCTCTCCATTCTTGGCCAATAAAATCTATATTGTAAAAGAGCAAGTGTCTTGTCCCTTTTAAAGTGTCCGTCCAATGCACCATCATGAGTTTAATTGATTAAAGCCTATCTCAAGAAAAATGAAGGAATGCAAAGGTTATTAGCCTTGAAAAGATATCCATCATACAATAAATCACATCAAATCCAAGAATTTCAATAGCCATAGTCCCCAATAAGGAGTGCTTTTGACTCAAAGCATTTGCCACCACATGTTTCTGATTTGTGTTTGATAGTGAAGTTGAAGGCTTGAAGAAATTCCACCCAAGCCATATGCCTTCAGTTGAGCTTGTGTTAGCTATTTATAAACTTCAAAGCCTTATGGTTTGAATATAGGACAAATGACTTGGGAAGGAGATACTGACTCCAATGGAATAATGCTCTATATATAACATAAAACTCTTTGTTATAGGTTGAATACTTTCTCTTGCCATCATTGAGCTTCTTAGTGAAAATACTATAAGCTTTCTTCCTTAACTTAAAATAGCACCTAATCTAAAATTGGATGTATCACATTCCACCTTGAACACTTGATCAAAATCTGGTAGAGACAAGATGGAAGCTTCAGTCATCTTGGTCTTGATAAGCTCAAAGCTGTGTTAGGCTTCTTTACTCCACTTAAAAACATTATTCTTCAAACATTTAGTGATGGGAGCCACAATGAAGCTAAAACTCCTAATGAAATGCCTATAAAAATATGCAAAGCCATGGAAGCTTTGGATATTATGCAGAGATACTGGTGTTGACTAATTTAAAATTACCTCAACCTTGCTAAGATCTATCTTTATTCTTTCATTTGACACCACAAACCTTAGAAACACAAGGTTGAAAGTAAAGAAACTACATTTTTTTAGGTTAGCATAAAGTTTTTGTTCCCTCAATATGCAAAATAATTGGTGTAGATGATTCAAGTGTTGGTCTTCATCCTTGCTGTACACCAAAATATCATCAAAATAAACTACTACAAATCTACCAATACAAGGTTTAAAGATATGTTTCATAAATCTCATGAAAGTACTAGGAGCATTAGATAAACCAAAAGGCTTTACCATCCATTCATAGAACCCTTCCTTTGTCTTGAAGGCTATTTTTCACTCATCTTCAAGCCTTATTTTAATTTGATGATAACCACTACATAGGTTTATCTAGAAGAAAATAGTTACTCCACGTAGTTGGTCCAATAAGTCATCTAAGTGCGGAATAGGAAAATGATAATCAACTGTGATTTTGTTAATTACTTTACTATCCATACACATGCGCCATGATCCATCTTTCTTAAGCACCAAAAGGGCTGGGACTGTATAAGGGCTCATGCTTTCATGCACCATTCTTTTTCTCACCAATTCATTAACTTGGCATTGCAACTCTACATACTTTTTAAGACTCATCCTATAGGCTACCTTATTAGATAGAACAACTCTTGAAATGAGGTCTATGCAGTATTAAATGTCCTTTATTGGCAGTAGACTAGTTGGTAGCTCTTTTTGGACAACATCTTAAAATTTTACCAATAATGGTTGTATCACTGTAAAGGGCTTTTCATTATCTTTATTCTTTTCAATCAACACCAATGCATACATAATACTATCCATCTTAATTTTTTTTATATAATTGGCCTTGATAAACAAACTACTTTCCTCTTTGGTTGGTTTTAACATCACTATAGCTTGGTAGGGCCCAGGATGATTTTGCATCCTTCATAAATGTGTAAGTGTTATGGTAACCATCATAAATAACCCTTCTGTCATAATGCCAATGTCTTTCAAATAGTAAATGACAAGTAGCCATTGGAGCTACATCACATCACAATTCATCATTGTATTGATTTTTTATGAAAAAAAGAACCAAACACCTCTTGCTAACCTTGATTTCATTTTTTTTCTGCAGCTATGACAGCTTATATGGTTGGGGGTGATCCATTACTTTGAAGCTTAATTTCTGCACGTAAAGGTTGAAATAATGTTTTCAAAACTTTCACTATCAATTATAATATCACATACCTTCTTATGGGTTGTACACCGAGTGTGAAACATGTTTTTATGCAACCAATCTTCTTTCTTAACAGGTGCAATACTTAAGTTGTATTATATGACTAAAGATGCTCCACAATCACTATTGGTTACCTCTTCTTCCTCTTCATGGTTTTGATCATCTTCAACCAGCTTCTCTTTATTTCTTTTAAGTTTTCCTCTACTAGAGTCACAATCTTCCTATTTGGGTATTCTGAAGCAATGTGTCTAAGCTCTTGACATTTAAAACACCTTCTGGTTTGTGTATTAGATTGAGGCTTGCTTGTTAAGGTTTCATCTTTCTTTTGAGGTTGCTTTAGATTAGGCTTAAAAGAAACAACAGTTTTGGATGAGTCACCTTTATTGATATAACTTTCTCTGGACCTAAATCTCGAGCTGCTACCACGGGCCTCTTTTTATTGTCTCTCCATCTTAAGGGTATACATCATTGAAAGTCTAATAGGGTTGTAGCTGCACGATATTAGCTATCTCAATCTTTAATCCTTCAAGATACCGAGCGATAGTTTGCTCATCCTATTTCACTAATTCACATTTTAACATGAAGTAGTTAAACTCAACCGTATACTTTTCCACTGAGAGATCTCTTTGCTTTAAGTTATGGAGCCTAATGAAGACATCTTACTATCTAGGAGATACTTTCTCTTTAACTCTTTTTTCATTTTCTCTTAAGTTACAATTACTTTCTCTTCAACTCTTTTTTCATTTTCTCCTAAGTTACAAATTGTCTCATGCCTTCTCTTTCCCTTTGTTTTTTCAAAATTTTCCACCAAAAAGATGCATGTTTTTTGAGTTTGATGGCCATTAGCTTCACCTTGCGATATTTAGGGGCATCATGGTATTCAAATATACATTTTACCGTGTGTAGCTAATCTAAGAATTCTTTAGGTTGCATCTTCTCCTTGAATTCAAGAATTTTTATCTTTGGATTGAATATGTTAGGTTGAAGTTAGTTTCTAAGTAGATAGTCTCTAACTTACCGTGGGTGAAATAGGGTGCTATCATCAGAATCACTGTTGTTTTTATAGAATGGATTAGTTTCTCTTTCATTTTCTTTATTTCTCCTTCATTGCCTCCTTATCTTCTTTTTTTTTCTGTATATGCAGTTGATTTTATAGTTGAAGGATCTGTTGCCGCATCTCCTCTATAAAGGCATCAATTGGGTCAATATTCGTAGTTGCTGCAATGTTAGTGTTGGCTTCAACCTCTTCGTTGATGCTTGATGATGACAACCTGCCATAGCTCTGATACCAATTTAATGCCTGTAATTGATGTTTGAGATATGAAGATTAACTGTAAACAAAAAACTCACAAAAAGATAACTCACAAGAATTTGAATAATGACCGAATATGATTGTTGGATTAAAAGGGATAAAAGTTCACCACCAAGACTAGAAACTAATAGATACAAAAACACCACCTTAAGAATTTTAATCAAGGATATAGAACAATAAAAGTTCACCACTCTAGAAAATCTATCTAAAAGATACAAAACTTGAAAAATAATAAAAAAGATTGCCTAAGGATAAATAAAACTCTATTCTACCTTTTACCAAAGAATAAGAAAGTATATAGGCTAGAAACATCCCCTCCACGCATGAAAACTTTCAGATTGCATTGCTAGAATCATGCCTAAAATCATGAGATTTGCATGTGAACATAATCTGCCCATTTACTCATGAACCTGACCACAATTCCATTCATATTCATGATCTAATTTTTTTAGCTAGTGTGAACACAATCTCTCTATTCTAGTCCACTTTATTTATGTGTGAATTTGGACCAAGGATAGGCCCATCTTATTTTTGGATAAGTCTACCTTAGTCTCAGTTCAAGTTGTATGATGTGCAAATACTTTGGTGTCACTAAAGGAAATAGTCTTAGAAGAAAACTTTGCTAAATCACTAGAACTTTAAATTAGCGCTAGTAGAGGTGATGATTGGACAAGTTGATATGGTTTGAATTGGGTTATATCGAGTTAAAAAAAATTTAAGTCCCTTCATAATCTAATCATTTTAAGCTCAAGTCACTTAGATTTTGAGTCTTTCTAGTTTTGATATTTGGGATTATTTAAATTTGAATAATTTTATATTTAAATTTTGAGTTTTAAAATTAAATCAATATAATTTTAATTAATTTGTATTTGACTTATTTTAAACTTAAATTATTGACTTTTTTTAATTAAATCAAATTGAATCAAATCAAATTTGAAAAGATTGGGTAAATGGATTGGAGATGATTTTGCTTAGACCTTGTTTAATAAACCATTGCAATTTTTCATTGCGCTGAAAGTGAACATTTTCAACATTTTAATTTTTTCAATGCATTTGACAATACATTCTAAAATCACTTAAAAGAATTTTTTTTTTTTTTAATTACATCAGGAGGGAAAAGCCTTAGTATAAGTAAAGGGGATGAGGAAGGTTTGATTCAAAACCAAGCTCTTGATGTCTCCTCAAGCACCTTTAGCCACTAAACCAAAGGCTTGGGGACCACTTAAAAGAATTTTTTTAATTAAAAAGTGTTGAATAAGATAAGTAGTAGTAGACTTATCACTTAATGCAAAAAAATATTCATTAAATTTTTCTTTTAAAATTTTTTGAACTATTATCTCCTTAAAACCCTACTTAATATCTGCAAAAAAATAAAAATAAAATGATAAAATAATAAATTTTTAGAATTTAATATTTTACAGCTATCAAACAATATATTTATATTCAGTATTTAATTTTCAATAAAATACTAAATAATTTTTATAATTCAAATTCAGTAATTAAATTTAATATTAAAAGTTCAGTACTTAAATTTCAACGTTTAGGTTTTTTCTTTTTTAGTTTATGAAACAAAACCTTACTCTAGATGTTATTTTATTTTACCTGTTGAAAGTCTTACTGAAGTTAAGTTTCAATTTATTCAATTTAATTAAAAATAATACCTATTACTTAAATTTTGGTTATGTTACACAAAGTTGATTTTTTAAAGTGCTACGTGTTGCATGGTGGTTGGCCACTGTTTACTTTTTCTTTTAATTTTTCTTTAAAAATACTAATTTTTTAATTTATAAAAAATATATATTATTTAAAAGATTATATTTTTATGTGTAAAATTCGTTTATACCATTTTTTTTTCGTTTTTTGTTTTTACTCTATTTTATTTTTCCCTAAATAAAAAATTTAATTATGATTTTTTTAGTTTTTATTTTTTTAGAACATACTTGATCAATGCGTGGCTAACAATCCCATTTTCTTTGACCATTGTGTGTCATTTTTAGATTTTTTTTTTCTTTTTAGCATTTTTTGGGTTTCTTTATTTTTTTTAAAAAAATTATTTAATAAATATTTTTTAAAATTATAAAAATATATCTTTTTTAAAGATTTTAGTTTTTATGTTTTAAGACCCATTTATATTTTTTTTTGTTTTTTACCCATTAAACTTTTTTAAAATTTAAAAAACTTAATAAAGAGTTTTTTATATTTTTGTAAAATCCACTTAAAACCAGTTGTATGTCATGTGTTTTTTTTTCTTTCCTTTTTTTTAATTTTTTAAATTATAAATGATATATTCTTTAAATTTTGTATTTTTTATTTGTTAAACACACTTATACCAAACTTCTTTTTTACTTTTCATTTTTCAACCTTTTTACATTTTCCATTTAAAAAAAAATTTAATAAAGATTTTTTGAAGGATTTTTTATAGCCCATTTGAGTAATATATGGTTAACAATATTGTTCTCTTGGGCTATCGCATGCCATTTGAAGTTTTTTTTATTTTCCTTTTATTTTTTTTGAACATTTTTTTTAGTTTTAAACTTTTCTTTTAAAGTATTTAATAAATATTTTTTCAAATTATAAAAATATATATTTTAAAAATTTTATTTTTATGTTTTAAACTCACTTTTATCAAACTTTCATTTTTGTTTTTACTTTTTTACCTTTTTTCTTTTTTAAATTAAAATAAAAATGTAATCAAGTTTTTTATGATTTTATTTTTATGTCGGACCCTCTTGATATCAATAGTATATCATATTTTTTTTCTTTTTTTTCTTTTAATATATTGAGTAAATAATTTTTATATATTTTTTAAAAACCCACTTAATGTTAATAGTATGTCAATATGACACATGATAAGTTAGTTGACTGTAAGATTTAATGAGCTTTCAAAATTCAATGACTTCTTTAGATTGAGATGCAAAAAGATGGTATAACTATTTTGGAACAGAAATGGTAGCTAATTTCAGTTGATCAGTTTGGCAACAAAATGATGAAGGCTCATATTAGAACTTTTTAACACCATAATAATTACAACATGGAATATTTTCAATTGATGTAATGGAGAAAACGAAGGATTATACAATGTTTCCCTAATAAAATAGTTTCATATTAATTCTAAAGAAAATTGAAATAAATACAATTGTATATCTTTCATTTAAAATCATATAAAACTAACATTGTTTGTCATATGGAGAAAATAGAACTATGTATAACCAGTCATTCTTTTGTTGCTTTTTTTTTTTTTTGCTTAGGATAATCTTTCATTGATGCTTTCATTGATTGAAAGTAATTGTATGTTCTATTAATTGAGCACTTAATTCTTCTGTTATCTAAAAAAAATTGTTGTATATAAATTTTTATTATATATAAATATTAAAATACATAATTTAAAAAAATAAAATAAAATAAAATTCTAACCTGGATATCTTGTCATGTTCCAATGAATTTTGTTTCACCTTGAAAGAATTCATTGTTGCATAACTTTTTTTTTATTCTGGCCAAATCTGATGCACAAAATTCCAAGCAATCAACAGACAATTTTGCAATGGAGATGAGCCAATCATTTGTTTGCAAAGAAAAGAAGATTTTTTACACAAAATTACATGAAGATAAACATGCATAAGTTTTGCACAAAAAATGACATAAAAGTTTTCATTTAAAAGTTACTGTTTGATGTCTAACCTGATCTAAACTTTTTAATGATAATGATATTAGGCATATTAAATTTGAATGATGTTGAATATGTTGATTAAGGATGTAAAAATATAAAACTTTTTTACATTTTTAGTTTAGTACTTATTAGACGATATACTCAATATTAAATCTCCTTCAATGACTATTAATTTGACAATATATGCATATGGCATGCATCAATGTGAACTTATACATGCATCTCTGATAGATGTATGATGTATGTAGGTAGATAATTTGTGCACCAATAGTGTCATTTTTAATCTTTAAAAGAATCTACTATTTGTATTTCTTCAAGGAAACACTGTAAAAAGTTAAAGAGTTGGTTCATTTTGGAAAGATTTTCAAATTGTGAATATCTACGAATAACATTAGCTAAGGAAGTTCAATAGATTGAGTCTAGGTACTTTTACTTTCTATTGTTCTTATCATGCAATCAATAAATACTATTAATAGATATTTTATCATGGTTAAAGCATAAACCATGTTTGCTGACTCTTGAATATGTATAGGAATTATGTAAATGTAAATATATATATATGATTGATTATTGAAGCAAAACCTTATGTGAATGATTATTGCTTCCAAGAAAATGGGTTTTCATTAGAATCACACTAATATATGTAGTAATTTAGCCTTCCATCTTCATTTCATTTGCATTGCTTTTTTGCCATATTTCACCAACATTTATGTCTTTAAGTCTTTCAATGTCAATAACATACTACAAGGTAGTCCCCTGCTTGCCCTTTTCTCTTTTTCAATCTCTAACCATGGTCACACATTTCTTGGTTTTTATATTTAAATGAAAGTTGTAAATGTTATATATCTTGTATTATCATTTCAACATTGGTAGCAATTTAGGTTTGTATCTTATTTAATTCTTTTGTGTTAAGATGTTTGCTTTTTTTTTTTTATTGAAAGATGGCTCCATAGTTAGATCATTTTATTCAACTCATGAACATAGGTTTATTAATTATATTTCTTTCCAAGTACCTGGTGACTCTTCCTTAGATATTATTAATGGTATAGGGATATCAAGAAGATTCATGCATAGTTTCAACAACAGTATTGAGTTTGCTTTTGTTATTTAATGATTCAGTCTTCACCTTTTAAGTTTGAGCTTTTTAGGATGTTTTCTAACTCAATTAATCCTTTTTAAAAAAAATCTAAAACAAAAAAGTCAAATTGTTTTGTTATTAAATGAAACAATTGCCTCTGAAAGCTCTAAAAGATCTTTTATGATGATCATCCAAGTTAATTATATCTCTTTTATGTCTATTTTAAGATCCACTTCTTTAAACCTCTAGAATTTAAATCAATTAAAGGTAAATGTTTCTTCAGGCAGATCCTAACCATACTCCTTTGACTAAATGATTGATAAGACCTTTAACTTTATTATTTTTGCTGCTCAATATTTTTAGATGTCAAATTAAGACTAATATAAAACCAACTAAAAAAATGTATTCATACAAGGTAGTCCCTTGGTTGCCCTTTTCTTTTTTTCAATCTCTAACCTTGGTCACACATTTCTTGGTTTTTATAGTTAAATGAAAGTTGTAAATGTTATATATCTTGTATTATCATTTCAACATTGGTAGCAATTTAGGTTTGTATCTTATTTAATTCTTTTGTGTTAAGATGTTTGCTTTTTTTTTTTTTTGAAAGATGGCTCCATAGTTAGATCATTTTATTCGACTCATGAACATAGGTTTATTAATTATATTTCTTTCCAAGTACTTGGTGACTCTTCTTTAGATATTATTAATGGTATAGGGATGTCAAGAAGATTCATGCATAGTTTCAACAACAGTATTGAGTTTGCTTTTGTTATTTAATGATTCAGTCTTCGCCTTTTAAGTTAGAACTTTTTAGGATGTTTTCTAACTCAATTGATCCTTTTTTAAAAAAAATCTAAAACAAAAAGTCAAATTATTTTGTTATTAAATGAAACAATTACCTCTAAAAGCTCTAAAAGATCTTTTATAATGATCATCCAAGTTAATGATCTCTCATTTGTGTCTATTTTAAGATCCACTTCTTTAAACCTTTAGAATTTAAATCAATTAAAGGTAAATGTTTCTTCTGGCATATCCTAACCATACTCCTTTGACTAAATGATTGATAGGACCTTTAACTTTATTATTTTTGCTGTTCAATATTTTTAAATGTCAAATTAAGACTAATACAAAACCAACTAAAAAAATGTATTCAAGTTGCATGGGAAAAAGTAAATATACCTTGGATAAGCTGTTGTGATGATTCATGCACATGAATTTTTTCCCTACAATGCTAAAACTTTTGTTCTCCGAATTCCCGAGTCTCTAAGGTAGTCCCTCGCTTGCCCTTTTCTCTTTTTCAATCTCTAATCATAGTCACACATTTCTTGGTTTTTATATTTAAATGGAAGTTGTAAATGCTACATATCTTGTATTATCATTTCAACATTGGTAGCAATTTAGGTTTGTATCTAATTTAATTCTTCTGTGTTAATATGCTTGCTTTTTTTTTGTGTAAAATGGCTCCATAGTTAGATCATCTTATTAGACTCATGAACATGGGTTTATTAATTATATTTCTTTCCAAATTCCTAGTGATTATTCGTTAGATATTGTTAATGGTATACACATATCAAGAGGATTCATGCATAGTTTCAGCAATAGTACTAAGTCTACTTCTTTGGAATCTACTTTACTTTTTGTTTCTTATGGTTAACACTGTGTGGATCTATTTTTATATAAAGTGAAAACCATCCTTTTCTCTTTTTCTGAATCTAACAAAGAAAAGTCAAAGTATTTTTCATTATTTAATAATTCAGCCTTCGCTTTTTAAGTTTAAGTTTTTTTGGATGTATTCTAACTCAATTGATCTTTTAAAAAAAAAATCTAAAACAAAATGGTCAAATTGTTTTGTTATTAAATGAAACAACTGCCTTTAAAAGCATTAAAGAATCTTTCATGATGATCATCCAAGTTAATGATCTCCCATTTATGTCTATTTCAAAATCCACTTCTCTAAACCTTTGGAACTTAAATCAACTAAAGGTAAATGTTTCTTCTGGCATATCCTAACCACATTTCTTGGACTAAATAATTGATAGAACTTTTAACTTTATTATTTTTGTTACTCAATATTTTTAGATGTCAAATTAATACTGATACAAAATCCAGCTAAAAAAACCTATTCAAGTTGCATGGGAAAAAACAAATATACCTTGGATAAGCTATTGTGATAATTCATACACTTTATTTTTTTCCTTACAATGACGAAACCTTTGCTTTCCAAATTCTTAATTCTACAAAAAAATTGCAAATGCTCCTTATAATTATATATTTGTATTTAGTTTAACAAAAGATGCCTAAGCATTAAACACTTTGAAATTCAAAGAAAAACAATTAAATTAATTAACTTTAATTGAAAGTTAGTATAATTTGCAAAGTTACCTAAATAGGGGTAGCAAAAAATCTAATATTAATGTGAAAAAGACAATTTCTTGTTAATATTACAAATTGTTTCTTTGAAGGAGCTTGAATATTTAATTTTTTTGTTTTTTGTATTTAATGTGAAACTCGATAGAAATTTAATAATAAAAAAGTTATTTTAATTAAAATTTATTAAAAATTTTGCTAAAGGTATTTTGGTCATTCATTATTATCACTTTTGGAGTTTATACTTTTATATATAGATGATATAATATTTTAGTTGTAAAACAAAAGGACGGACTGGTTATCTAAAAAAGAATAAGGAAAAACATGATACTGCACCTGCCGCTTCTAATGATCCTAATGGGTTTTTAGATGCATTTTATTTTTGGACAAAATAATTGGCATAATCTATTAGCTAAATTTATAATGTAGATTGAGCAACCATTTGTTTTTATAAATGAACATTTTAATAATTTAATTAGAAATGGTATATTACCCAATTATAAAACAATTTCAAAAGATACTAGTAGATCATATGCTTTTAAAATATTTTTTCTTATAAAGAAAATTTAATATCTTGTTTACAAAAAATTTCTTTTAGAATTTTGCTTATTTCTAATATTGGACCAATCGATAAAACCTTGGTTATATGTGTATTATTGGCCATTGGATGAATGATGTGTTTGTGCTTTTTTTAATATTAAGATTTTAATTTCAATGTCTTTATTAAGTGGATTTTATTATCCATTTTCATAAATATAGACATTTTGCCAAACCATATAAATTATATGTCTTTTTTTTATTTTATTATATGTTTATTATCTCCTACATGTTATTTTTAATAATAATAGATAAGATTTTTTTAAAAAATAATTAAAATTTTGAAACAAAATATTATTAGGTTGTGCTTGGCCCAACTCGACACGAAAAATAGTGTTGTGCTTGGCATGGCATGACCCAAGAAAATTACAGACCGTGTGCCATTGCAAGGCTATACCATTAACCTTCAGTGGCTGTGCCAACATGTTACGTTAAAAAATAGTACTAAGCCAACATGATTCATTAACATATTGGTTAATATTTAAATAGGCAGTGCTGACCTAGCATAGCTCATTTGATATCTCTATTTAAAATTCTCTAATTTATTTTTTCATTTTAATTTTTTATTATATAATAAATTAATAAATAAATTTTATTATATAATAAATTAATAAATAAATTTATTTATTTTAATTTTTATTAATTTAATTATTGATTAATAAAATTATTATTTGAAATAATTTAATAGTTTTTTAATTATTCATTTATTTTATAAATATTAAATCATTTAAAATTTTAATTTTAATAGCTTTAATAGTCTTTTTTTTTTTTGTTTTCAATACAATTCACCTCATTGTCGTTGCTATATTTGTGTTCAAACATATATCTCAATATTGATTTTTATTTTATTATTATAGTAATTAATTTTTTATTTATTATTGTTTTTAATCTCATTGAAATTAATGTTACCATTATTCAAATAGACCCTAAATCTAATTTTCTTGAAAACCAATCTGCCTTTAGAATCTGCATCATTCACTTGATTTTCAACATTTTAACTTCCACGTCCTTTAAAAATTGAACATAAGAATTCAAAAAAATGTAATTGAGCAACAAGGTTCCGGCTACATACACTTTCAACTGCTAAAAGAGAGTGATACTACGTGTCAAGGTCTTATAAGATGATGCAAATTGAAGGTTAAAAACTGTTTCTTCTACCTAACTCTCCTACTCTCATTTTGGTTCTCCTTGTTTGACTTGTTTGGTCAAATAAACATAATTTTGTATATCTATATTTTGCAAAATATTGACTATAAAAAAAATCACAGTTTAAAATTCAAGCGACTGTTGAAACTTGAAGTTTAATTGAGGTATTGTTGTTGAATTTTATGATAAATAAGATAAAATATAGGATATTGGAGAAAACTTTCTCATAGTAATGCAATTCAAAATCCTTATGCACTCAAGAAAAGAATTTAAAACGTTTCTAAATTTTGAATTAATCAATCTAATAATTTAATAATTGAAGGTAAAAAGTTTAATCAATTTTAATCAAAAGAACCAAATTGAGGTATAAATAAATTAAGAAAAAGGGAGTACTATTTCTTCTATTTTTCTCTTAAAAATATTAATCAGTACCCTAAACCTCAAAAAGTTAAAGCCAAAACGGGGGAAAAGCAAGATTACTTGGAGCCTTCAGCCAGAAAATGATATCTCGCTCCTTACAACTCTTACATTGTATCCGTACGTGAGATATTATTTATTTTAATTAAAAATTTTTAAAATTTTAAAATTTAGATTTATGCATAAATATATGTAAATCATAATAAAATTTTAAATTATTTTGATATAAAATTAGGCGTAATAAATTTCCTGATTAAAGTTTAATGTTTTTATCAAATTTAATATAGAATATACAAAATTAAGATCATACTAAACACAAAATTAAAATCACACTAAAAATGAGAATTCTAAAGATGGCATTCACGTCATATAGTGCTTGGGTCTCTTTTACTAAGATTCTAAATTAATAGATATTATTGACTTAAAAATTTTATAATTTTATTTCACAAAAAATATTTTATAAATATAAATTCAAAATTTAACTTATATACCACAACCGATTTATAAAATATCTCACGTTGAAACGCTACCAATTAAATCTAGAATTACATGAGTTGCTTCAAAGTCAAAGTCTTTATGTTAACTCAAGTGCATGCACAAAGCCAAAACCCATCCGGCTAGTCTTTCAATTAATATAAGAGAGTACCATGAAATGGGGCCAAAATTGAAGGTGCGCCATCAAATGGGACCTTAAAGGTAACTATCAAAACCGAAGCATACGTTCAACTAATACCCATTAAGTCCAAAGGCCAATGACCACATTTTTCTTAGAAATAGCTGTGACGTGCTCCACCTGCCTACCCATCAGCGAACTTCAAAGTTCAAAGCATCAAATTTAATGTCCCGTCACGTGGTTTTCGTACGTAGCTTAGCACAAGAAGACTTGACTTTGCCTTAAGCTTTCTGCCAAGTCCACAAATTAAAAGCAATATATGGATGCCCCGCAATCCTTTGCCTTACAGCTTTAACGGGCCAACCATGGAAGGCAAGTAAAGTTGCTTTCAATCAATATATGTCCAGAATATGTGCTAATCAGTGAGTTTTAAAGCAAAAGTTCGTTCAAAGTTAAGACCAATACAGTGAAGCAAGAAAAAGCTTCAACGTTTAAACGTATCCACTAAAAAAACCCATGTTAAGGGCTGAGAGCGTGGGCTTCACTTCAATGTTGTGGGATTGGTTTGAGTGCAGTAGAAAAATCCAATACTCAAACCTTCAGACTTCAGAGTGTCGATTGGGAAAAACAATGCCTTCAGCCCTTAACAGCAAGTAAAGTTGCTTTCAATACGTGTTGAAGAGTAACTGTTCCAGCGATGATCATTCAAATCAAAGTAAAGAGCACGTTGCATAGAAATTAAGACTTGGAAGGATGACTTGTTTGCACAAGAACCAACCAAAAATATGTTAGTTACAAATTATTATCATTAATATTTGTTTATAGCCTTATGTACCATACTAGTTTTTACTTTTTATGCATAACAAGACCGTGAAAAGAGAGAAAACAGAAGAAAAAAAAAAGGTCAGCTACTGCACGCGGAGTAAACATAGAAAAAATTTTATATTTTCTTTAAGTAGAAAAAAAATTGAAATACAACAGTACACAATTTAAGGCAAGAGTAAACTTAAAAATCCTGAACTATTTGTTCTTTTATAACACCACAAGCGTCAATGGCTAGTTCTCAATATGTATAAACTTAAATTTAAATAAAAAATTGTAATAAAAAGAAAATGTAAATTTTGACGTCTGCCATTAGTTCTGTTTCTTTCTTCTTTCTGGATAAGTTTCTTGTTGAAACGACGTGGTTGCACAATATGGCAAATGCATAATGCATTGCTGATTGTGTATTTGTAGTCCATGATATATTTATATTTAAATATGGCAATAGTTGCATCATTTGCTGCATCTTTCCTTCTAGAGATTGAACAAAATCTTAGCAAAGTTAATGATGGAACAATTTTGGTGTTGGGTTTTTATCAACAACCTTAAATGTAGAAGATTTCCAGAATTTTTTTTTTTTACTTCTAAAAACATTTGTTTATGCTGGTTTTTCAAAATTTTATGTTTTTTTTAGCTACTTGGTAACTTTGACGGGGAATGTATTAAGACTTATTTAATTAACATTTTCCTTAATAAGAGCTGCCTAAAGACATTTTCCGTATCCTTTTTATGTATGTATGATGAATTTCTTTAATGCTTGTGTGCTTTATGCCTTTACCAAAGACGTATGTGAACTTATTGCTAGTTCCAAATAATTGTTTAAATAAAGAAACCAAGTTGGCAATGGCAATAAACCAATCTTTCCAAATTAACCCCAAGCGAGATCATCAAACGGCGTTAAATCACAAAGGTAACAAAGGAAAAACAAAATGTAAAGAGAATTTTTGGTTTGTTGAAGATTATCCGAATAGATTCAAACTTTATTGAAAAGGTGGATGTTTACCTTTTAACGAAAATAAAAACATCCCACTGACATTTCTTTTCAATTCTGCTGGTCAGGCAATGGCATTGGTTTCTTTTCAATTCTGATCATCAGGCAATTGCATTTCCAGTCTAGACCCAGCACTGAAAATCTATATAGAGGAGAAAAACAAAAGGAAAAGATGAAAATAATAGAGACGACATCAACAGAGAGCTGGTGTGCGAAAGATAGAGATATGTTGTACTACCATGTACATATGTAGCCTGTAAATTTGCATGTGCCTCCCTAAGCCAACATCTAGAATTATATACATTTGTGTGGGATAAGAGAAATAAAAAAAGGTACCTTTTTACAAAGTTTTCCAGGCCAACAGATAACACCTCTATTGTCGCATAAATCTTATCAAAAAGACATGTATCATATATACTTACATGGACACATAAAGGGTAAAAATGGCTTCGGTTGTATAGCATGTAGTAATCTCTCAAACCATAGCGCTGTACATAATGTGCAAATATACCAATATTGCAGAAGTTCAAAAATTCTCATGTACCTTAGCTGGAATGTTCAGCTCCTGAGGCATTATTGGCGGATGTGTGAGACTTACCACCTTTACTAAGCAACAAGTTTTTCATCTCTCTATAACCCCGAAGCTTCTCTAATGCATCAGCAGTTGCCTTTGATGCAACAAACCTAGAAGATGCAATACTTGAAGAAGCACAACCCCAGAGATTTGGTTTGCTCGTGAATGCTGTTGTTCCACATTTCTGGACTGGGGGCTTCCAAAAAATTAATTAAACTGGAGATATCTTGGTGAAGAGGAGGGGCTTTCTTCAGCATACGTGAAAGAGCACCAACTGCAGCATGGGATTTTCGATTCATAAACAATCCTGCCTCATTTGGCTCAGACAGATGTCTTCTACTATCATAAGACCCGGGTCTACATAGCATGCAAAGCAGGTCAATTCAGTTTACCCAAATAATTCAGAAAATTTTAGGCAGCAAATTTATTTCAGAGGTAAAACAAAAAGATCTAGCCATTTGCAGCAAAATCCATCCGTGCCAAATAAGATAACCTATTGAAAAATGACCATGATACAGGAAATATGGCGTTCTCTCCAATTTCAGATAATATTAAAATGACTCATAGTGGCTCTGGAGATGAAATTCATGACTCATTTTCGATCAAGGACCCTACTTCAGTTAAATGATTTAAAGGATTTTCTTAGAGAACATTCAGAAGAGAAAATGTCCCACACTCAAACTAAGGATAAAGCACATTTGTAGTCTCAAACTTTTCATTTGAGTTTTTATTTTATTTTTAATTTTCAAATCGTTTCATGATAGTCCTAAATCTTTTTAAAAAGATGTCGATACGGCCTCTTTGCATAAAAAGAAGAGGAAATTACAAATCAAGATAATGAATTCAAAATTATTACTTTTTATACTCATACCAAAATATATTTATTAAAAAGGAAATAAAATTTTTAAAAATTTTTAAAAGGAAACGAAAACATAATTTTTTTCCTTAATTTTAAAAATTCAACTTAAAATTAAAGGTAAAATAGTACTTTAGTTTCCTTTGTAATAATTATAAAAATTTTATTTTTTTAGTAAATACATTTTAGTATGATAATAATAAGAATAATTTTCGGTCAATATATGATTTTATTTTCTTTTTGTATTTTATTAAAATTTATTTTTTTGAATATTTATAATTTAGTAAATATAAAATTAATCTATAAAAATAAAGCTAAAAATTATTTTTAATAAAAAAGAAAGAAATAAAGCATACTAGAATAATTTAAATATATTAATTGGTTAAAATAAAATTTATAAAAGTTTTTAGAAGAATACAAAAGTATCATTTTTTTTCTTTAATTTTAAAATTAAACTTAAAGTAGAGACAAAAATGATACCTTATTTTCCTTTGTAATAAATATAAATTTTTATTTCTTTTAATAAATTCATTTTGTTATGATAGCAAGGAGTAATAATTCTAAATACATTATTCTGATTCTATTTCTTTTTATTTTATTTATTAGATTTTATTTCCCTAATATTTACAAATTTTGATAAAAAAAAAAACTTTAAATCCTATTAAAAATAAAGATAGAAATTATTTTTAATAAAAAAGAGAGGAAATGAAAAATACCCAAATAATTTGAATCTCGAGTGCTTTGACTTTTTTTTTCAAAATTATAAAAATTCTTGATATACTAAAGGACTTAATTAATAAGTTTAGATTCTAGTTATAATTTTAAACTTAAATAGTAAAGGAAATATGCTTATCTTTTCAAGTGATATTAAATGAATTACTGCTAACAAAATATTTGTTGATAGATTATGCAAAGATCAATTTCTTCATTTGTTGGGATTTATATTTCTGATCTTCCAATGCGTAATTCTATTGTTGTTGGTGTTGTTCTATTTTTTTTTTTTTTGGTAATTATTAGGTCAAGTGATAAAAAGTGAAAAAAGGTGTATCAAGAAGGCTATTGTGTATGCTAATTAATTGATTGAAGACTGAAAAGAGTATGGGTTGAACAAACTGATTACGATGTGTATCAAGAAATTCTTGAAGTTAGGAAGCAATGCGTATGGTAATTATTTTATGTTTTTATTCTTACATTTTTCAAGTAATTTGATAAATTGAATTATTACACTTAATTAGGGATATAATAAAAATAATAATAAAGGAATTGGCTAAGAAATATTTTTATTTGCGGGAATTTAATATATTGCTCTTAATATAATGTAAAATTATGGCTGAAATTATA
>NW_019167860.1:16749737-16799268 GCF_002303985.1 Durio zibethinus
AATAATTGATAGAACTTTTAACTTTATTTTTTGTTACTCAATATTTTTAGATGTCAAATTAATACTGATACAAAATCCAGCTAAAAAAACCTATTCAAGTTGCATGGGAAAAAACAAATATACCTTGGATAAGCTATTGTGATAATTCATACACTTTATTTTTTTCCTTACAATGACGAAACCTTTGCTTTCCAAATTCTTAATTCTACAAAAAAATTGCAAATGCTCCTTATAATTATATATTTGTATTTAGTTTAACAAAAGATGCCTAAGCATTAAACACTTTGAAATTCAAAGAAAAACAATTAAATTAATTAACTTTAATTGAAAGTTAGTATAATTTGCAAAGTTACCTAAATAGGGGTAGCAAAAAATCTAATATTAATGTGAAAAAGACAATTTCTTGTTAATATTACAAATTGTTTCTTTGAAGGAGCTTGAATATTTAATTTTTTTGTTTTTTGTATTTAATGTGAAACTCGATAGAAATTTAATAATAAAAAAGTTATTTTAATTAAAATTTATTAAAAATTTTGCTAAAGGTATTTTGGTCATTCATTATTATCACTTTTGGAGTTTATACTTTATATATAGATGATATAATATTTTAGTTGTAAAACAAAAGGACGGACTGGTTATCTAAAAAAGAATAAGGAAAACATGATACTGCACCTGCCGCTTCTAATGATCTAATGGGTTTTTAGATGCATTTTATTTTTGGACAAATAATTGGCATAATCTATTAGCCTAAATTTATAATGTAGATTGAGCAACCATTTGTTTTTATAAATGAACATTTTAATAATTTAATTAGAAATGGTATATTACCCAATTATAAAACAATTTCAAAAGATACTAGTAGATCATATGCTTTTAAATATTTTTTCTTATAAAGAAAATTTAATATCTTGTTTACAAAAATTTCTTTTAGAATTTTGCTTATTTCTAATATTGGACCAATCGATAAAACCTTGGTTATATGTGTATTATTGGCCATTGGATGAATGATGTGTTTGTGCTTTTTTAATATTAAGATTTAATTTCAATGTCTTTATTAGTGGATTTTATTATCCATTTTCATAAATATAGACATTTTGCCAAACCATATAATTATATGTCTTTTTTTATTTTATTATATGTTTATTATCTCCTACATGTTATTTTTAATAATAATAGATAAGATTTTTTTAAAAAAATAATTAAAATTTTGAAACAAAATATTATTAGGTTGTGCTTGGCCCAACTCGACACGAAAATAGTGTTGTGCTTGGCATGGCATGACCCAAGAAAATTACAGACCGTGTGCCATTGCAAGGCTTATCCATTAACCTTCAGTGGCTGTGCCAACATGTTACGTTAAAAAATAGTACTAAGCCACATGATTCATTAACATATTGGTTAATATTTAAATAGGCAGTTGCTGACCTAGCATAGCTCATTGATATCTCTATTTAAAATTCTCTAATTTATTTTTTCATTTTAATTTTTTATTATATAATAAATTAATAAATAAATTTTATTATATAATAAATTAATAAATAAATTTATTTATTTTAATTTTTATTAATTTAATTATTGATTAATAAAATTATTATTTGAAATAATTTAATAGTTTTTTAATTATTCATTTATTTTATAAATATTAAATCATTTAAAATTTTAATTTTAATAGCTTTAATAGTCTTTTTTTTTTTTGTTTTCAATACAATTCACCTCATTGTCGTTGCTATATTTGTGTTCAAACATATATCTCAATATTGATTTTTATTTTATTATTATAGTAATTAATTTTTTATTTATTATTGTTTTTAATCTCATTGAAATTAATGTTACCATTATTCAAATAGACCCTAAATCTAATTTTCTTGAAAACCAATCTGCCTTTAGAATCTGCATCATTCACTTGATTTTCAACATTTTAACTTCCACGTCCTTTAAAAATTGAACATAAGAATTCAAAAAATGTAATTGAGCAACAAGGTTCCGGCTACATACACTTTCAACTGCTAAAAGAGAGTGATACTACGTGTCAAGGTCTTATAAGATGATGCAAATTGAAGGTTAAAAAACTGTTTCTTCTACCTAACTCTCCTACTCTCATTTTGGTTCTCCTTGTTTGACTTGTTTGGTCAAATAAACATAATTTTGTATATCTATATTTTGCAAAAATATTGACTATAAAAAAAATCACAGTTTAAAATTCAAGCGACTGTTGAAACTTGAAGTTTAATTGAGGTATTGTTGTTGAATTTTATGATAAATAAGATAAAATATAGGATATTGGAGAAAACTTTCTCATAGTAATGCAATTCAAAATCCTTATGCACTCAAGAAAAGAATTTAAAACGTTTCTAAATTTTGAATTAATCAATCTAATAATTTAATAATTGAAGGTAAAAAGTTTAATCAATTTAATCAAAGAACCAAATTGAGGTATAAATAAATTAAGAAAAAGGGAGTACTATTTCTTCTATTTTTCTCTTAAAAATATTAATCAGTACCCTAAACCTCAAAAAGTTAAAGCCAAAACGGGGGAAAAGCAAGATTACTTGGAGCCTTCAGCCAGAAAATGATATCTCGCTCCTTACAACTCTTACATTGTATCCGTACGTGAGATATTATTTATTTTAATTAAAAATTTTTAAAATTTTAAAATTTAGATTTATGCATAAATATATGTAAATCATAATAAAATTTTAAATTATTTTGATATAAAATTAGGCGTAATAAATTTCCTGATTAAAGTTTAATGTTTTTATCAAATTTAATATAGAATATACAAAATTAAGATCATACTAAACACAAAATTAAAATCACACTAAAAATGAGAATTCTAAAGATGGCATTCACGTCATATAGTGCTTGGGTCTCTTTTACTAAGATTCTAAATTAATAGATATTATTGACTTAAAAATTTTATAATTTTATTTCACAAAAATATTTTATAAATATAAATTCAAAATTTAACTTATATACCACAACCGATTTATAAAATATCTCACGTTGAAACGCTACCAATTAAATCTAGAATTACATGAGTTGCTTCAAAGTCAAAGTCTTTATGTTAACTCAAGTGCATGCACAAAGCCAAAACCCATCCGGCTAGTCTTTCAATTAATATAAGAGAGTACCATGAAATGGGGCCAAAATTGAAGGTGCGCCATCAAATGGGACCTTAAAGGTAACTATCAAAACCGAAGCATAAGTTCAACTAATACCCATTAAGTCCAAAGGCCAATGACCACATTTTTCTTAGAAATAGCTGTGACGTGCTCCACCTGCCTACCCATCAGCGAACTTCAAAGTTCAAAGCATCAAATTTAATGTCCCGTCACGTGGTTTTCGTACGTAGCTTAGCACAAGAAGACTTGACTTTGCCTTAAGCTTTCTGCCAAGTCCACAAATTAAAAGCAATATATGGATGCCCCGCAATCCTTTGCCTTACAGCTTTAACGGGCCAACCATGGAAGGCAAGTAAAGTTGCTTTCAATCAATATATGTCCAGAATATGTGCTAATCAGTGAGTTTTAAAGCAAAAGTTCGTTCAAAGTTAAGACCAATACAGTGAAGCAAGAAAAGCTTCAACGTTTAAACGTATCCACTAAAAAAACCCATGTTAAGGGCTGAGAGCGTGGGCTTCACTTCAATGTTGTGGGATTGGTTTGAGTGCAGTAGAAAAATCCAATACTCAAACCTTCAGACTTCAGAGTGTCGATTGGGAAAAACAATGCCTTCAGCCCTTAACAGCAAGTAAAGTTGCTTTCAATACGTGTTTGAAGAGTAACTGTTCCAGCGATGATCATTCAAATCAAAGTAAAGAGCACGTTGCATAGAAATTAAGACTTGGAAGGATGACTTGTTTGCACAAGAACCAACCAAAAATATGTTAGTTACAAATTATTATCATTAATATTTGTTTATAGCCTTATGTACCATACTAGTTTTTACTTTTTATGCATAACAAGACCGTGAAAAGAGAGAAAACAGAAGAAAAAAAAAAGGTCAGCTACTGCACGCGGAGTAAAACATAGAAAAAATTTTATATTTCTTTAAGTAGAAAAAAATTGAAATACAACAGTACAACAATTTAAGGCAGAGGTAAACTTTAAAAATCCTGAACTATTTGTTCTTTTATAACACCACCAGCGTCAATGGCTAGTTCTCAATACTGATAAACTTAAATTTAAATAAAAAATTGTAATAAAAAGAAAATGGTAAATTTTGACGTCTGCCATTAGGTTTGTTTCTTTCTTCTTCTGGATAAGTTTCTTGTTGAAACGAACGTGGTTGCACAATATGGCAAATGGCATAATGCATTGCTGATTGTGATTTGTAGTCCATGATATATTTTATTTAAAATATGGCAATAGGTTGCATTTCATTTTGCTGCATCTTTCCTTCTAGAAGATTGAACAAAATCTGTAGCCAAAGTTAATTGATGAACAATTTTGGTGTTGGCGTTTTTATCAAACACCTTAAATGTAGGAAGATTTCCAGAATTTTTTTTTTACTGCTAAAAAACATTTGTTTATGCTGGTTTTTCAAAATTTTATGTTTTTTTTAGCTACTTGGTAACTTTGACGGGGAATGTATTAAGACTTATTTAATTAACATTTTCCTTAATAAGAGCTGCCTAAAGACATTTTCCGTATCCTTTTTATGTATGTATGATGAATTTCTTTAATGCTTGTGTGCTTTATGCCTTTACCAAAGACATATGTGAACTTATTGCTAGTTCCAAATAATTGATTAAATAAAGAAACCAAGTTGGCAATGGCAATAAACCAATCTTTCCAAATTAACCCCAAGCGAGATCATCAAACGGCGTTAAATCACAAAGGTAACAAAGGAAAAACAAAATGTAAAGAGAATTTTTGGTTTGTTGAAGATTATCCGAATAGATTCAAACTTTATTGAAAAGGTGGATGTTTACCTTTTAACGAAAATAAAAACATCCCACTGACATTTCTTTTCAATTCTGCTGGTCAGGCAATGGCATTGGTTTCTTTTCAATTCTGATCATCAGGCAATTGCATTTCCAGTCTAGACCCAGCACTGAAAATCTATATAGAGGAGAAAAACAAAAGGAAAAGATGAAAATAATAGAGACGACATCAACAGAGAGCTGGTGTGCGAAAGATAGAGATATGTTGTACTACCATGTACATATGTAGCCTGTAAATTTGCATGTGCCTCCCTAAGCCAACATCTAGAATTATATACATTTGTGTGGGATAAGAGAAATAAAAAAAGGTACCTTTTTACAAAGTTTTCCAGGCCAACAGATAACACCTCTATTGTCGCATAAATCTTATCAAAAAGACATGTATCATATATACTTACATGGACACATAAAGGGTAAAAATGGCTTCGGTTGTATAGCATGTAGTAATCTCTCAAACCATAGCGCTGTACATAATGTGCAAATATACCAATATTGCAGAAGTTCAAAAATTCTCATGTACCTTAGCTGGAATGTTCAGCTCCTGAGGCATTATTGGCGGATGTGTGAGACTTACCACTTTACTAAGCAACAAGTTTTTCATCTCTCTATAACCCCGAAGCTTCTCTAATGCATCAGCAGTTGCCTTTGATGCAACAAACCTAGAAGATGCAATACTTGAAGAAGCACAACCCCAGAGATTTGGTTTGCTCGTGAATGCTGTTGTTCCACATTTCTGGACTGGGGGCTTCCAAAAAATTAATTAAACTGGAGATATCTTGGTGAAGAGGAGGGGCTTTCTTCAGCATACGTGAAAGAGCACCAACTGCAGCATGGGATTTTCGATTCATAAACAATCCTGCCTCATTTGGCTCAGACAGATGTCTTCTACTATCATAAGACCCGGGTCTACATAGCATGCAAAGCAGGTCAATTCAGTTTACCCAAATAATTCAGAAAATTTTAGGCAGCAAATTTATTTCAGAGGTAAAACAAAAAGATCTAGCCATTTGCAGCAAAATCCATCCGTGCCAAATAAGATAACCTATTGAAAAATGACCATGATACAGGAAATATGGCGTTCTCTCCAATTTCAGATAATATTAAAATGACTCATAGTGGCTCTGGAGATGAAATTCATGACTCATTTTCGATCAAGGACCCTACTTCAGTTAAATGATTTAAAGGATTTTCTTAGAGAACATTCAGAAGAGAAAATGTCCCACACTCAAACTAAGGATAAAGCACATTTGTAGTCTCAACTTTTCATTTGAGTTTTTATTTTATTTTTAATTTTCAAATCGTTTCATGATAGTCCTAAATCTTTTTAAAAGATGTCGATACGGCCTCTTTGCCATAAAAAGAAGAGGAAATTACAAATCAGATAATGAATTCAAAATTATACTTTTTATACTCATACCAAAATATATTTATTAAAAGGAAATAAAATTTTTAAAAATTTTTAAAGGAAACGAAAACATAATTTTTTCCTTAATTTTAAAATTCAACTTAAATTAAAGGTAAAATAGTACTTTAGTTTCCTTTGTAATAATTATAAAAATTTTATTTTTTAGTAAATACATTTTAGTATGATAATAATAAGAATAATTTTCGGTCAATATATGATTTTATTTTCTTTTTGTATTTTATTAAAATTTATTTTTTTGAATATTTATAAATTTTAGTAAATATAAAATTAAATCCTATAAAAAATAAAGCTAAAAATTATTTTTAATAAAAAAGAAAGAAATAAAGCATACTAGAATAATTTAAATATATTAATTGGTTAAAAATAAAATTTATAAAAGTTTTTAGAAGAATACAAAAGTATCATTTTTTTTCTTTAATTTTAAAAATTAAACTTAAAGTAGAGACAAAAATGATACCTTATTTTCCTTTGTAATAAATATAAATTTTTATTTCTTTTAATAAATTCATTTTGTTATGATAGCAAGGAGTAATAATTCTAAATACATTATTCTGATTCTATTTCTTTTTTATTTTATTTATTAGATTTTATTTCCCTAATATTTACAAATTTTGATAAAAAAAAAAACTTTAAATCCTATTAAAAATAAAGATAGAAATTATTTTTAATAAAAAAGAGAGGAATGAAAAATACCCAAATAATTTTGAATCTCGAGTGCTTTGACTTTTTTTTCAAAATTATAAAAATTCTTGATATACTAAAGGACTTAATTAATAAGTTTAGATTCTAGTTATAATTTTAAACTTAAATAGTAAAGGAAATATGCTTATCTTTTCAAGTGATATTAAATGAATTACTGCTAACAAAATATTTGTTGATAGATTATGCAAAGATCAATTTCTTCATTTGTTGGGATTTATATTTCTGATCTTCCAATGCGTAATTCTATTGTTGTTGGTGTTGTTCTATTTTTTTTTTTTTTGGTAATTATTAGGTCAAGTGATAAAAAGTGAAAAAAGGTGTATCAAGAAGGCTATTGTGTATGCTAATTAATTGATTGAAGACTGAAAAGAGTATGGGTTGAACAAACTGATTACGATGTGTATCAAGAAATTCTTGAAGTTAGGAAGCAATGCGTATGGTAATTATTTTATGTTTTTATTCTTACATTTTTCAAGTAATTTGATAAATTGAATTATTACACTTAATTAGGGATATAATAAAAATAATAATAAAGGAATTGGCTAAGAAATATTTTTATTTGCGGGAATTTAATATATTGCTCTTAATATAATGTAAAATTATGGCTGAAAATATAATTAGACTAGAAACCAAATTAACATAAATAAATAAATAAAAACTTCACAAACCTTTTTCCATCAATAGGACAAGAAATTGTGCTAGATCAAAATTTTAAATAAAAGATTTTTGGTTGAAAACATTAATAATGTTTTTGTAGTTTTTTTTTTTTAGTTTTTCTCGTAAGCTTTTACTTTTATTATACTCAATTAAAAATTTAAATTATTATTTTGATTTAATTGAACATTCCAATGAAAATGGGGAAATTTTGTTTCTTTTGCCACGTTCAAGTTACGTATCATGCATGTTAAATGTAGCTTTTATTTGGCAAAACGATATTCTCCATTGACTTTAGAAATTTCCGTGTCAAAATCATATATATATATATATATATATATATATACACACATATATATATTACAATATACATGAATATTTAATAAAATTTGTCACGTATATGTTTATATGGACAATTTTTATAAATGATACATAAATAATATTAATTAAATATTATTTAAAATAATAAACTATCCAAAACTTTTAAATTAAATCATAATAAATATTCAAAAATTCAAATATCTATTTGAATTTAAATACATTTTATCTGGATATATCTAAATCGAATTATATATTATTTAAAATAAAAAAAATTAAAAACCTTTTTATATATGCCTCTCTTTAAATGTATTCTATAACAAATATTGATTTAAATTTAAATTTTATTTTAATTAAGATAAATCTAAATTATTTTTTAAATTTCAAGTTTTTTATATATATGACATTTTTTTCTCTTACTAAAAATCTGTATATCCCTATATTATAATTAACTGTCTTCATAATCTTTTTTTTAATAAAAAATTAGTTCAATTTTAATCTAAGGTAAAGAGTTATAGAGGCATATATTTTTTTCTTTAATAAGTGCTGATGTTGGATTTTATTTTTATCTTAGACCTTTAATATCAATTTAGTAATCATTTTATTCTCTCAAATCATTTTATTATTAAGATTTTTTTTTTTTAAATATTTAGCATATATACAATTGCTCATGCAATAACTACTAGAAAAATAGGCTTTATCAATGGAATTTTTCGTCAGTAAAAGAAGAAAATCCATTGATAATATTTTTACCAATGAAAAAATTTTGTCGGTGTTAGCTATGTCAATTATGCTATTCCATCAATAATGCTTAAAATTCATCAGTAATTACCAACGAAAAATTCGTTGATAAAATCTGTAGGTAAATTACCAATGGATTTATTAGCAATGATTTTACCTACGAAATTTTTCGTCGATAATTAGCTATGAAATTTTTCGTTGGTAAAATCAAAATCCGTTGGTAATGGGTTTTTTTCTTTAGTAAATTCATTGGTAATAATTAAAATTCCACCGATAATAATTAAAATTCCACTGATAATAATAAAATTCTATCAGTATAACTGTTGGTAATAACCATGAAAATTATCACAAAAGAATTTTTTCCATTAGTAATAATTAAATTTCGTCAATAATAAAAAAATCCATCAATAAATCTGTCGGTAATAACAAAAATTTCATCTGTAATAGTTAAATTCCATTAGTAAATTTCGTCAACAAATTTCATCGGTAAAAGTATAAATTCATAAATAATTTAAATAAAAAGATTTATAATTATTCAAAAAAACTTGTAATTATTTTCAAACCCTGTACATTACAATTTAAATATGTGTAATTATATAAATATTCTATTATTATTAATTAAAATATCAAATCCAGGTAATATTAGTCAAATACATTATCCAACATTCATCAAACATCCATCAAATACCCATAACATCATAAAATATCAATTCATAAAACATCTATAGCACTAATCCATCTAATACCTCATACAAATCCAACAGAAAATGTTACTGTGTTGCTGCTACACATCCTGATTTAAAATCTTTAATGCAGTCATCAGGACTTTAATATTGAGATAGTGAAGTTTGTTTAGGCCCCATTAACTGCATTATCTGCTTTATGAATGACCTAAACAAACTTTCAACTCATTCTTCAACTCATCAATTTGTTCTTTTATTTAAGGCTAATGAGCCTACGGAGGCACAAAAGACAAAACACAAATGGACTTAGATGATCCTATTGTAGCAATGGATTGAGTTGAGTGAAGATAATCCTACTATAATAGTGGAATGAATTTAGTGAAGGAGGCCCCAAATCTATTTACTGATCCAAAGCTATACATATGAGTGCATGTAAATTCAACCCCTCCAATAGCTTCAGTCATGCTTGTGGATCGAATTTTGAATGATTGGAATAGTCTTTACCATATTTCTGAGATAATGTAGCAGCATAGTTTTCCTACAAAATGTTTAAAACAATAATCATTACTATAAGATCTGTATAGTTCACTAAAATATCACAACTTCAAACAATTCACAACTTCAACCATAATTTTCACATTTTACTAATTCATTGCATTTCAATATACACCAAACTATATACTTTAATGCAAAATTTCCTACAATGTCTTTACTTTTAATTACTTTACTATATATTTCATTAACAATAAAAATACACAAATAGAATCATAAAAAAAATATGTAATAATTTTCATCTTTCACAAATATGATATCATTTAGATAATACGCAGAAACCTTTCATAAATAAGTAGCTATCACAATATACTATTAGCATATATAGTTCATCAATAATCACAATACACAACAATCATTCCAATACCAAAAATGCAATATTTGATCAACAATCACAATATACAATTGTCATCACAATATACAATTAGAAACATAAAGCAAATTATGTAATAGTTTTCATGGTTTCACAAAGTCTTTGCATCATAAAACACACAAGATATCATTTATTTCAATAAAGCAAGGTAGCAATTTCATAATTATTCAGTCATTTGAAAGTCACTTACATTAACAACTTTAGACTTGTTGTTAACGAAGTCACCACATTCTTCTAAACGTCTGTGAGTGTGATAGAAAAGCTCTGTAAAAATGGGTTCTTATTGCATCTCAAGTGACTGTATTTGTTTAGACACATTCAATGAAACATGTAACAATACAATATATATATATAATTTATTGACATTTGATGATAAAAATAACTTGTGAAATAAGTAGTACCATTCTTTTTTTTATGAAAAAAAAAAAGAATCGAGTCGCCAGTGTGCTTCGTAATACTTTTTTCTTTTTGTGTCCAACATTTTGTTTGGCTTTGGTAGAGATATTTTTCCATGAGGGAGTGCTCCATATACTGTCAATAAGAGCATCCCAAATCAAAGCTATGATCTACCTATGCTCTATACCTATGCACTCTACGATGTTATCAACTTCACTCACTTTCATTGCCAAGTCTCTTTTGTTGGACAATAAGTCTTTTAATTGATTCTTCGATATATTGTTAGAGACTTGTTGAACAAGATCATCATTCGACTCAGCCCATTGATATTTTTTCTAACATAATAAATAAAAATACAATAAGTCATTGATAATAATTTAAACTTTTAATTTAAATGAAATAAAAATATATACAAAAAAATAAATATCCATTTACTACCTTAAATTTATCACATAAACTTAATTGACGCAGATACTTTATCCCATCTCAACTAAGGACTAGTACAATTCATTCAAATTATTTCTAAAATTGTTGAGCTAACCGATGATTGCTCAAAACAACTACCAACATTCATGTGTTAGTAAGATTATTTTAATTGAACAAATTCGTTAACAAACAAATAACAATAAGAAAATATTAATATATGTATCTAAGTAAAGTAATCCACACTCGCTTATCTAGATTTAAAAGTTGGTAACCCTTTGTTTGTCTCTTCGTCCTTTGCCTAATAGTCTTTCATTCTTTTCCTCCATCCAGTGGATCATTGGCTAATTCTAGATTGACGTACTACTCCATTGATAGATCACCTATCATCAGTACTGGAGGTGACCAGTATGGTCTATCAAACTATATCTAGGGTGAACTTAACCCACATGGTTTAGTTGACCCGTATGGTAGATCATGCTATATCGATTCTAATGATAACCCGATACATACATCACCTCCAATGGATCTTGCCCTAGAACTACCTCGATGGACAATATTCTTTGCACGGCGTCCCATCATTTAATCTATATCGAACAAAAACATTACATCTATATTCCAATAACACCAATGAAAAACAAATATATATATAATATTACTTTAGTAATACAAGATTAAATGAAATTAGTAAAATATATTTAATTTCAGATAAACAAGCAATAAAGTATTATATTTACCATATAAGCGATCTTTGTCCATTGTTGAACCCTAATTGATTTGAAATATGAGCAATTAAAGTCATATAAAGTTTTAAACCTTTGTATTGTTAAACCTTTTTATTGATTGACTATATGAGCTATTATTGCTATATTAAACAAAAGAAGAATAAATGATAATATAAGGTAATTATTAGTCTACTTTATCAAATAATCTATCAATGACATAAATGATCTTACAAAAATTCATTATACATATTACAAGACAAAATTCATTATACATACTACAAGATAACACGTTCACAAAAAAAAGTACTAGTTTTAATGACAGGATTTTACCTATGATATTGGCCTTCTTAGTGCAATTCCATCAATTTTGCGTAGAATTTTTCTGATCGAGACACTTTTACATGCAAAACTTGTTCTACTTTCAAATTAGTTGAAATGAAAAAAATTAAGCAAGTTAGTATAATGAAAATGAATAAAAAATCATATTCATTACAGACTATATATCTACCTAAATCCACTTTCATATACACATTAACGGAAGAGTATGGAAAAGAAGAATAAAATAGAACAATTTAATTTATTTATATTAAGTTTGATCAATACAATCAAATGACAATATTTTAATAATTAGTAATATATAAATTTCACTAAATTATCAAATATATAAAGTATTTCAAAACAAATATAAACCTTAATAATATATAACTTCAAAATGATCATTGGCTATTAGTAATATATAAATTATAACCTCAAATCAATATAAATGATTTTTATTTCTATAATTATTATTAAAATCTAGAAAATATTAAATATAAAACATCCATACAAATATATATAATATTAATACACATCAAACCCAAATTAACCAACCCTAAATCTTACACATCTAAAAGTTAATAAATATATAATTTATTTATATTAACTTTGATCAATACAATCAAGCCACAATATTTCAATAATTAGTGATATATAGATTTCATTAAACTATCAAACATATAAACTATTTCAAAACAAATATAAATCTTAATAATATATAAATTACTCTAAAATGAGATAGCTATTAGTAATATATAAATTATAACCTCAAATCAATATAAATAATTTTAATTTTTATAATTATTATTAAAATCTAGACAATAGTAAATATAAAACATCCATATAAATATATATAAATATTAATGCACATCAAACCCAAATTAACCAACCCTAATTCTTATATATCTAAAAGTTAATAAATATATAACAAAACCCAACAAATATCAATGAAAATTTCACAAATAAAAAGTAAATAACTTAACAAATAAAAAAAAACCCTAAAACCAATACTAAAAAAAAAATCCAAACAAAAATTAACAATATTCCACAAATTAAAAGTCCAATAAAAATATATCACCAACAAATTTTAACAAATATATAACTAAAACCTAAACAAATTTCAACAACATAAACCAACAAAAATTTCAACAAACATAAAACCAAAAGCCAAATAAATTTCATCAAATAATTAACTAAAAAAACTCAACATATTGGTAACCAAAACCTAAATAAGTTTCAACAAATTTATAATAAAAAATTAAACCCTAAACTCAAAAATATACTAAAAAATAAAATAAACTCATTAAAAAAAATACACACACACACCAAAGCTAGCCAAGGGATAAGGTGGCGACACAGGCAACAAGGTGGTGATGGGGAGAGAAGGAGGGGGGATGGCAGCGGTGAGGAGAGAGGGAAGGGTAAATAGGGAGAGTGGGAGAGGGGAGGGGAAAGGGAATGGCATAATTAGGGATTTGGAAATTTATAAACAAAGGGATTGATGGTGGGAGAATTTTGAAAATTTTAATTTTAGCGACAATTTTATTGATGAAAAATTTCGTCAGTAATAAAAAAAAATTGACTTTTTAAGATAATTTTACTGATAAAATTTCCTTTAGTAATGTCCAATTTTTTTTTGAATTTTTTAGTGACAGATTTTTCTGTAGGTAAATCCATCGGTAAAATTGGTGACAATTCATGCGACACTTTTAACGACTGATTACCTATAAATTTTATTCTGTCGGTATTCCATCAGTAAAAGTGTTTTAAAAATTAAGTCGGTATTCCGTTGATAATCCATCAGTAATTAGTGATGAAAAAATTCCATCAGTAAAAATCCATCAATAATAACAATTTTTTGGTTGTGAATTTTGCAATTGTTTTTTTTTTCAATAATTCTTATTTTCATTATAATATGCCATTTTTTTATCCATCTAATTATACTTATCCTGTACCAAAATCAAGATATTAATTAAAAGAAACTTCTAAAAGATTAATGACTTTCCTTTTTTATTTGATTATTATAAACAATTTCATTTTTTAATTTACTTTTGTGAAAACGACTTTATTACTATTTTGAAGTAATTTTTTTCATATCACTTTTAAATTTTCATTCATTACATATAATATAGGTTAATTACCTAACCATAAACATGACCCATAAGAATATCAAACTAACCATGAATTGCACAGAATAAAGTTCACAAGCAAGAATACAGTTTGTACCCGCTTCAATAGTCAAATTTGCTTTGAGTTTAGCAGCAATAAATTCACACCTTTGAGTATGAAGAAAAATGGACAATTATAACCTATAAAGTAGTATTTATGTGTTCACTTAAAAATGCATGTTTAGAGTAAAATGATTATCTAAAATTGTGCCTTTGTCATATTTATCATATTTAAGAGTTCTAAAGTTTCATACTTGACAATATTATCCTTTCATTTATTTTTATTCTTTATTTCTAAGGATATCATGGTTTGATGAGATGTTTGGAAATTTCAAAAAGTCAAATTTGCTCTGAGTTTAGCAGCAATAAATTCACACCTTTGAGTATGAAGAAAAATGGACAATTATAACCTACAAAGTAGTATTTATGTGTTCACTTAAAAATGCATGTGCAGAGTAAAATGATTATCTAAAATTGTGCCTTTGTCATATTGATCATATTTAAGAGTTCTAAAGTTTCATACTTGAAATATTATCCTTTCTTTTATTTTTATTCTTTATTTCTAAGGATATCATGGTTTGATGAGATGTTTGGAAATTTCAAAAAGTCAATGTATTGTACTTGAAGAACCAAATAATTCAACTAAATTCATTTTATATTTTAATAAGCTTTTTGTGAAATGAAAGTGAATCATATAGAGGTAATATGTGATTCATAGACCTAATAATTTCAGACACAATACAGTAATACAACATGAAAATAACACAAAAAAAATTTTATATGTGTTTTAGAAAAACATATTTCGTGTTTATTTGTATCGATATGAATTTTGATGTGACACAATTCATGTGATATGTGTATTAACTTGTCTAAACACGTGATATGATAAGAATAACACGTTTAATTTAATATTATCATATGAATACACGTTTAATGTATTTAACACGTTTAACTTCTTATATTTGTTTTAATTTAATATAAACATATAAAGATTATTTTAATTTTTAATCTTTTAATTATAAGACTTAATTAGTTATTCAATATTATATAAAAATTGTTTTAAACATTTAATTATGACACTTATTTAATAATTATTATAAATTTTTTTTATATTAATACTATAAATAAAATATTAATATTAATATTAGTCCAATACATTATTATTTTATTCTTTAATCTTTAATAGTTTATTATTTTAAATTTGATAGTAAAAATTAATATAGTTATGTAATATAAATTAAAATTTAAATATATATTAAATACATGTTAAATGAGTATTAAATTTATTTATTTATTTAATATGTAAGTATTTTTTTATATTATTAATATGTCAAATTTATTTAGTTGTAAATGATGAATAGTTTATAATCGTTTATTATTTTAGTCATGTTCTTGTATATATACATATTAATCGTGTTTATTTTTGTATATTCATGTTAGTTATATCTATTTATGGATATTCGTATTATTCGTATTTATTCATATCGTGTTTAAATGAATTAATTATACACTTATTAATCATATCATGTATCATAAGTAACACATATATTAAATGTGTCATGTTCGTATTTAAGATTTAAACACATTTTATAATTCATGTCGTATTTATGTTTTAATAATTCATGTTATTATACATATCGAACATGATATGAAAACATGAATTATCAAGTCTAATAATTCATATATCATTGAAGTAGAACTTAAGATTACAACTTTTTTATGTAAGTTCAAGCAAGGTTGACAGTTTCACTATTCAAGAGATACTTTATGTATAGGAGAGTTGATATTTACTTAAAAAAGTACAAAAAGTAAATAGTTTAACACATTTAATAAAAACCTTTCGATGATAGTTCTTTTAATTATTTAAAATTTAATATTATTATTTACTCTAAATTTAAAATACACATTTAATAAAAACCTTTCGATGATAGTTCTTTTAATTATTTAAAATTTAATATTATTATTTACTCTAAATTTAAAATTATTTAAATTCAGTTTTTACAAAACACAATAAAAATTTAGCAAACCTTATTTAATAGTTTTGTCACAAATGAAAGGTTAGACGAATGGGAGGTTACATGTATGTGTTGTCTGATGAAAACGTTTGTGTTTAACATTTACAAATATAATACGTATAAATGTATAAATATACAAAAAAATGTTTAACATTTTAAAGTTAGAAACTATGTACAAATATCCATGCCGTACATACATAAACTTATAACTACCGCTCCTAATCCTTCATCCTCTTTTTTCTCTAATAAGCACGTTGAGTTGGAGACTAAGCTAGTGATGTTGGTGCTGCTGTGGGTTGGAAGCAAATAGATGCGAGTGGAGCTATTTGGGGAGGTGCTATAGGCAGTGGTCTTGTCGATGCTCGAGTTAAGAGTAAGCAGGATCAGGTGGTCTGTATTGACTGCTATTGATAGCTAGTCTAAACTGACGAGTACTAGCCACCTTTGAGGACCCAAACAATCACATACACTAAAAAATGTTCTTCTCCATATAATTGGGTCCTGATATAACTCACCGGCGATAATACTATCAATAAATGATATCGCCGTTGAATATGATTCTTCAAATTCAACAAGATAATAAATAGTAATAACACATAAATGCTATTAAACTCAACAATAACAAATAAATTGACTGATTTCAATTTCACTGGTAGGCTCCCTATCGACTGATTATGACTAAAATCTGGGTCTTCCTTCCGAACTCTAAATGTATGGATGTGCAATTGATGCATACCATGCATCCTAGTTTAATGAACACTTGCCTAGTGTTTGACATTATCTCCTTCGATGCTTTCCAAAAAAGATATACATATCACATCTCTCCATAATTGGTCTAAAAAGTTGTAGACAACCAAATCCGTGCTAGAAGATAAACCTCAATCTACTTAAGACAGGACTAAAAGGGTTGGAGAAATGGTTTATACAAAACTGAATTGTTGTAAAACCCTTTTTGGATGATATAGCTCAAAGATACTCCCACACTTCAAACAGAAAAAAAAAAAAAAAAAAAAAAACACAAATCTCATGTAATGAGTGTTGTCATTGTTCTGCATAAGGTTTTAGCATATCTTGGTTGGTCGTAAGTCATCCAGTTACTCCCACAATCGCTATAATTTATTGGCATATGTATGAGGCCTTTAGTGTAGAACACAAGGTTGAGTATCAAAATATTCTAGTACAGTTACTGGAACCAATGAGGGAAAGTACTCATAAATTCATACCTACATCAAATGCATGAAGCATCATTATTCCCATGTTCGTTTCAATCAAATAAAAGAAAAAATTAGAATAATATCATATAACTATTCTTATATACATGCCTAGAGAAACGTTATATAACTAGCAATTTGATGAACATCAAACCTGCTGGCTACATCAAGCTTCCTATATAGATATGTTTAGTAAGCTGTCCCCTAAGCATATCTACTAGTCTGGCTAAGATCTCTCAAGAGGGATAAATATGCGATAGATACCTTAGCTCTACTCTTGTCAACAAGTAACATGTTGTAACTTTGCCCCCATAGTTGATAAATTTTAATGTAGCTCGCTCTTATAGCAATATTAATAAATAGAAACTAGTTATTAACTTTATAAACATTAAATAACGAGAATAAATCATAAGTGCCATTGTGATTGAATTTATTACCTACCCATTCCATATACTTGCTGCAATATGAGTCCTGAAGCTCTTAACGATGGAATCTATCAACCTTTTGAAAGAAGACTTAACTAGCTTGTGCGCATCTCCACCCCTATCATCATACTATTGGGTGGGTGGTATATCTTCAATAACTAGTGTTAAGAGGTCAATTTGGCTAATGTACATATTTTTGGACTTGCCATCTTCTCTCAAAGGTAGTCAGACGTGTTCAAGTGTCGGGTGCAGCACGTCCTTCACCTATACCAACACCACCTCCTCTTGTTCATGCCATATCTATTATTACTTAGAACAAATAGTCAATTGTCTCGACTCGAGATCTACGCAAACCAACTCACTGATCCGTCTCATCCAACCTTCAGTCGATCCAGAGGAACTGCCAACGAACTAGTTTGAACCACCTCAACCGAACCTCACGCCAAACCGAACCTTTTTCGGTCCAACTAAACCACCGTTGACCGGTCCGGTTTAGGTAAAAAAAATTTTTTTTTGAATTTTCTAATTTTTTATATGTATTATTATTTTTGTTATTTTGAGTAATTTTTTATATTTATGCATGATAAATTTTTAAATTTGTTAGAATAAATATTTGATTGTTTTAAATAATAATAAATGAAAATAAAATAGGATAATAACTAAAAGAATGTTAAAAATGCTAAAAAAAATAATAATAATCTAAAAAAAATAAAAATTGAATAATATTCTTTTTTATTTATTTTATTTTCACTGCCTAAATGTTAGAGGGAATAAAAATATACTTTTAAAAATAATTTTGCCTAGATGTTGGGGAATTATTATAAAAAAATTAAAAATATATATAAAAAAGATAATAATAAATAATAATAATAATAAAATAATAGTAAAATAAATCCTAAAATCAAACCCTAAACCCTCCGAACACTAAAATCAAACCCCAAATCTCCAAACCCTAAAATCAAACCCCAAACCCTCCAAACCCTAAAATCTCCAAACCCTAAAATCAAACCCTAAACCCTCCAAACCCTAAAATCAAACCCCAAAACCTCCAAACCCTAAAATCAAACCCCAAAACCTCCAAATCCTAAAATGAAACCCCAAAATCTCCAAACCCTAAAATCAATCTCTAAAACATCAAAACCCTAAATCATTTAAACCTTAAAATCCAAAATTTTGAAAACTTCAAATTTGGCACGAAATCTCGAATCATTGCCCGAAACTCACCAAATCTTAAAATCTTGATCTGAACCTATACTTAAAACCTTTTCAAAACTTTAAGGATATGTGCGAAAATCTTAAGTGAAGTAATTTGTTCTTGAATGCCACCTAAATAATTGGGTATTTAAAGAAATCTTATTCCATTAAGTTTTTCTCATGAGTTCTTAATTTGCTTTAATAATGGGGTTAATAACTGTTTAATAATAAAAAGCGAATAATAATAAACTGAATCTTAAATATAAATAATTGCACCTAAGCTCTACTTAGATGTTGGAGAGTCAAGGTGGTATCATTATATTTAAGAATCCAATTTCAAGATAGCATTCCATCATTATACATAGTACTTATTAGCTTACATGCATTTATTTGTTATTGTTTGCACTTGTTCGCATTCTTGTCTTTAATTTCTACTTACTTGAAAACACCATCATTTACTTTTTCATACAAAATATTTTTTTATTTAATTTACTCACTTTTAAAAATGTGTAATTTTAAAACAAAATAAAAATAATATTCCAAAGGAAATAATTTTTGGTACTCTACCTAGATATTGGAGAGTCACCAATAATTAACTTCTGTAAAGGATGTTATTTTCATTTTCAAGGGATGTCGTGGTAAATATCAGTCAAAAGCATTATCTTTAAAATTCTGCTTAGATGTTGGAAAATTTTAAAATAATTCTTTAACTTAGAGATTTTCTTGATACTCCTAAATAAATATTTTTGATAAAATTAATTTAAAAAAATAAAGGAAATTTATATTATTAAATATCAAAACGAAACAATTTCATCCAATATTGAAAATAGCGCATAATTAAATGGTACAATTTATGGGTGTTGTGGGGTGCTAATCATTTTCCACACATAATCGACTCCCGAATCTAACCTAATTTTCATAGACCGAAATTTATCTTTTTAATAAACTTTAAACCCGCTTTTATAGTTTTATTAAAAAGATAAATTTTTAGGTGACCAATCGTACCCTAAAAAAGATTGGTGGTCCCTCTTTTTTTTTTTTAATTTTAAAATTCTTTACGTCTCGCGGTACCAAAATTATTACCACAATGTATAAGTAGATTTTGCTCTAAAAGAAGTCAATCAAGAACAAACTTAACGGGAATGAGGGTTTAACAAAAAAATGGGAATGGGAGAGTATGACTTTCAAGAGCAAATATTATTGACACAAAAACATAATATTGTAAAAAATACAAACATTTTAAAATCATGAATATATTGATGACTAATATATCAATATTACTAACTCAATTCAAAAAAAAAGAAAAGACGATATTATTGTTCACGAGTATTTTTGACTGTGTCAATATTATTATTATCTTTCACTTTATGTTGTATAGTTATAGAGTAGTATCAAGTCAAGTCTTTGTTTACCTAAGTTTCCACTATTTAAATGGTTTGATAAAAATTTCAAACAAAAACAACCAGATTGGGAAGACAAAAATAAGATTTCACTTCCTCCAATTCATTTAATGTTCACTTTTTTTTTTATAAAGAAAACGGAGAATTAGAAAGAGGAATTTGTAAGTATTAGGAGATCAAAATCCAAACTTTCTAAGAGTTTACCTCTTAAAAAAATAAATTATTTAAATTAAATCTCAAATTCAATATTCACTAAAAATTGAAAAATTATAATTAATGCTTTTAATGGTGCATATATTTAATGACTGCCAATTTATGTTCCTCCTTCTCCTTTTCGATCGTTTGTGATTGATTTTCTTAATGGAAAAATATGCTTTTTGAATATATAGTTATATTTATCCTCTCTCTCTCTCTCTCTCTCTCTCTCTCTCTATATATATATATATATATATATTTCTGATTAAAGTTATAATTAGTAGATTTCTCAAAAAAAAGGGGGGGGGTTATAATTAATGGAGGATGGATGCTCTGAAGAATTCTTTGAACCACAAAACTGTAACTCTTATTAGATTGATTTCATAGAGACTATGCAACAGTTGGAAGTTAGAATGCACATGCACAAAAGTAGGAAGCAAAATGCATAACAACTGCAAAAATGATAAAATTTTGAGCATAAATCTCTACCCTCAACTTTTTAACTTCATGATCTTGATTATTGTTTTTTTTTAATGATTTGATTTAAATTCTTCGTAATTTTATACTTCATAAAAAATGATAAAATACACCACCCATGTTTTCACCACCAATTAACTAGAGAAGTTAAAAAACGGACATGATATGCATTTTGCATTTATGTTGACAGGGAAAAGAAAGAAGAAAAATACATGAAGCAATCCTTATGCATTTAGTACAGCTGCAATTTCCATGAGATGATTATTGACTTAGCCCAGCTACATGGAGGAAATAGAAGCAGTTGGACATGGAGGAATAGATATATCGATCATCCCCTCCAACATCATCACTACACTCTTTATGGAAGGACGGAGAGCTGGTTCATCTTGAATACACCAAAGTGCCACCATCATCATTCTTTCCAAGTTTTGCTTATCTACTTCTTCTCCAAGAACAAGTTTATCCAGCTCCTTTCCAACAAAACATCTATAGACCCAAGTAGACAGAATAATCTCCTCCGTTTTTGATACAGTGGTGTCCAAGTTCCTTCTGCAACATACAATTTCCAATAGCACTATTCCAAAACTGTAAATATCAGCCTTCACTGATATTGGAGTGTTTTTCTGCCATTCTGGTGCCATATATCCTCTAGTTCCCCTTGCTCCTGTGAAGGTCCTTGTTTGATCTCCCATCAACAATTTTGCCAGCCCGAAATCAGAAATTTTAGCTGTCCACGTATCATCCATTAATATGTTCTGAGGCTTTATGTCGCAATGAATGATGGGGGTCTCACATTCTTCATGTAAATAGAGGATTGCTCTTGCGACATCCAGGGCTATTCTTATTCGTTCATTCCAATCTGGGCGCCTTGTTGCCTTGAAAAGTTGGTTTGCAAGGGAGCCATTAGCCATGTATTCATAGACCAACAGCCTATTGGAATCCTCAGCGCAATATCCCAAAAGCCGAACTAAATTCCTGTGGTGAGCTCTACCAATTGCTCGCATTTCTGCCTGGAATTCTCTTTCACCTTCTTCCACTAACTTCTCAAGTCTCTTAACAGCAACAGTTTCCCTACCTTTGTATAAGGTCCCTTTGTAGACTGCTCCAAATGAGCCTTTACCCAACTCTTCTTTAAAGCCGTTTGTTGCTTTTCGAAGCTCATCATACGAAAATAATTGCAGAGTAAGCTCCTTGGTTAGGCCCCAATTTCTATCTTCTAACAGTCTTTTGTATCTTAGAACTCGAAACTTGTAAACAAATAGTCCAAAAATTGTAAGGAAAACACAGGAAAATGTAACCAGACTTAACGTCAAAAGAAGAACTTCCACCACTACTTTTTTGCTTTTGATATGATATACCGGTAGCTTTGGTGGTGGGATAGGTCGGATCTCATGTTCTTCTGGGCGTCTTTTCCCCACCTTCAGTAAAGCCATGATCTCCTCGTCTGATTGCAAATCTCTTTTTCCATACATTAGGGGAAGCTTTTGTTTCATGCAAATCCCTTCCTTAAACAACGCTGCCTCACAGTTACAGTCCTCCAGACAAGATCTGCTACACTCTTCCATTGACATTCGCCCTTTGCTGTAATAAATATCTTCCCAAACTATATTCTCCATGGTCTCTATGCTGAAATGGTGTGCATTAGCCTTACCACTTTTACACTCAGCTTCAGTATAATTCCTCTTGCAGCCAAAAGTTCTGTGAAATTGATCCACAAAATCAGAACCGGGAAGGCAAAGGCAGGTAGGCTGGTTATCATTGTATGTGCAATAGCTATTGAAGCCACAGTAGCCTTTAACATCGCATGTATCTTTCAATGCATACCACACAGCCGATACGTCGATTTCACCACTTCCATTGTATATATGAGAATATAAGCGGAAAATTCCATCCACATCAAGGGTTGCACGATAAATGGTGCTGTTTGTGGCGTTCTTGTTTTGGTTGTTGTAGTAGTGGTAAGGGTCATAGCCAGGCCAACTTCTATAGGCAGCCGGACTAAAAGACGCTTCACCAAGTGTATGGTAGGTGCTCAAATCAGTTTCATTGATGAGCTGTAGAAGACCTGTAGAATTGAGATAAAGGTGAAACTTGGTATTGGTCCCAAAAGTATCAGAACTCCAGTATGCATTTGCTCTAGTATTGTCCGTATACATCGGGTAGAGAACAAGGTTTCCATCTTCCTGCATCTCGAGACGAAACCTTCCTGTCGAGTAGTTTGTTTCTGATACACTAGAGACCAATCGACTGCCGGGATACAAATTCTGACCTCCTAAAATGGTATCGGTCGGATACTGGAAACTCTCCCAAATTATGCTCTTGTTCTTGTCGTAGAGCACGAAATTGCCTGAATCTAGCATGGATGCAGAGGAGGCAGTTACATTAGCAATAAGTCTCTTCTCCCCTTGCTCACTTGTCAAAACAAGCTTTCCATCCTCAGTAAATTTTAGAGTTGCTCTCGAAGTCAATGGTAGTGCTGGATCATCACGATTTGCTGTCCATACAACCATTTTTTGCCTTTTAGCAAATAACCAAATCCCGACCCTAAAGCCATTATCTAGCCGGTAAAAACCAAATGCAAACCGACCAGAAAGGGAAGGCCATGATGAGGCTTGTGCATTGGGGAAAATGGTAGAGCCTGGTGTTATATGGCTAGATTGCTCTTGTTGAACTCCTCTTTTGGCTAAACATAGAAAACTTATGAGTAAGAGAACAGTAGACATGGAAGTCATGGTGAGCGTGTGAGAGAGAAGGGTCAGTGCAATAGGTACTTTTGTTTGAACTTATCTTTTAAGCAGGAGATTGAAATATACAATCAAATGCAAAAAGGTTCAGTAAATACCGTCCTGTTCTAAAGTCAAGTCGCTTCATTTCTACTAACTGTAGAGTGCTAAAGGTGTAGACTTTTCTTCGTAAGTAAGGTGAAAAGCAAACCGCGTTAATCGGTCAATGAAGACAATTCCAATATTTCATTGTTCACATATCAAAGTCGCTATCAAAACCGCTGTCGCCGGGAGCTTTCTCCCCTCTTTTTTCTCTCTCGGTGGCTACAAGTAGACGTGTAAATGATACATTAGTACTCGTAAGTTGTTTAGGTTTGATTCGAATAAAATTTGAATTCAGTTCGATTATTATAGAGTCAAGTTCGAGCTCGAATAATTTAACTTATCGATCGAGCTGAGTTCAAATATTCTTATACCCGACTTGAGTAACTCGTAAGCTTAATCGAGTTTTTATATTTAAATTTTTTTATTATTTTAATTAATAAAATATCTCGAATTCGAGTTGAAGTTTGAGCACCAATAATCAAACTCTTGTCGAATATAAGAATCAAACTTATTTTAATATATTAATCGAGCTTAATCGAGCGAATTCGAGTAACTTGATTTCGATCACGAATCGAGTTCGAGTTAGAAAAATAAAATTCGATCGAATTCGAGTCAAGTATCGAGCTTCGAGTTGGGAGCAGAGTTCGAGCTCAACCTTTTCACTGTATCAACTCGACTCGGCTCGATTACCCCTCTAGCTATAAATTTAAAGAAAATTAAATAAGAATTTTAAGTATAAAAAAGATGATTGTAACTAGCAACAAATAATTTCCACTCTTTTTCTTTCCATTTCTTTGTTTTTAACTAGTGTTTCTTATCATTGTAGCGACTAGCAACAAAAATGTATGGGCCATGAGTATTAGGTTTTTATAAAAAAAAATTATAATTTAAAAATAAAAAATTTATATAAATATTGAGATTTAAATTTTAATATTATTTGATATTGTCTTTCAAAAGTATTATATATAAATTAATTAAAAAAAAAATTATTTTTTTATTTTTTTTACTTAATTCCATTGTCTTCCCACTTCTTTCAGTATAAAAAAAGAAAAAAGGAATTCTGTGAATCAATTCTTAACGGGACAAACAAGTTAAGGGCTCCAACTATTTTATTTGTTATTGTTAAAAGGAAAAGGATTGACGACTGTATCTTAGAAGCATTTCCCAAACTACACGTTACATACAAAAAACATAATAATTGGTGCTATGCACGATGAATTTGAGATCGTAAATTCAGATTTGATTTAATTATGAGAATAAAATAAAAATATTATGTAAAAATTAATTAAGATTCAATGTATTTATATATTTGAGAGGTATAAAAAAATGAATTTCAAATATATAAATATTTAAACAAGAATCAAATAAATTCAAAGAATTTAAAAATAATCCCGAAGACACATTTAAATGTGTTTTATCATATAATTTATAATTAATACTAAATTTAAAATCTAATTAAATGATTTTTAAAATCTAAATTACCAAATTAACAAAACTTAAGAATTATTAATACTACAAAAACATAAAATACATGCGAAGCAAACATGCATGCATGAGAGTACAATCCTTATACATATAATGAACTGATCAGGTAATTAAAATTGTTAAACATCTAGGGAATAATGAAGTGGGTATGGAGGGATGGGTACGTCCATCGTCCCTTCCAGCATCAAGATCACATTCTTCATTGAAGGACGTAGAGTTGGGTCATCTTGAATACACCACAGTCCCACCTTTACCATTCTTTCCAGCATTTTCAAGTCCACTTCTTCATCTTCCACAAGCTTATTCAGCTCGCCAGAGTGAAAGCAATTATATGCCCAACTTGAAAGAAGTATCTCATCTGCTGTACAAACCTTTAATTCTATGCTACTCCTACAACAGATGATCTCCAACAGTACGATCCCAAAACTGTAAACATCAACTTTTACAGATATTGGGGCATTCCTTTGCCATTCTGGTGCCAAATGCCCCCCTGTAATTTTAATCCCTGTAACGCTTGTTTGATTTGCCATCAATAGTTTGGCTAACCCGAAATCTGAGATTTTGGCAGTCAGAGAATCATCTAAGAGTATGTTTTGGGGCCTTATGTTACAGTGGATGATACGGACAACACACTCTTCATGTAAATAAAGAATTCCTTTTGCCACATCCAATGCAATTCTGACTCTCTCCTTCCAAATTGGACGCACCTTGTTATGAAATAGAAAATCCGCAAGTGAACCGTTGCTCAAGTATTCATAAACGAGAAGCTTCTTTGAACCTTCCACACAATAACCAAGCAACCGAACCAAGTTCCTGTGGTTAGTTCTCCCAATGGCTGTCATCTCCTTCTGAAACTCTCTTTCTCCGTCCTCAACATTCTCTAGTTTCTTAATTGCAACTATTTTAGTACCCCCTGTAACTGGTAGAGTTCCTTTATAAACTGCTCCAAAGGACCCTCTACCCAACTCTTCCTTGAAATTGTCCGTTGCTTCCCGGAGCTCAATAAAAGAAAATGATCTTATTGTAAACTGCTCGGTTAATCCTGGAGTAATTTTATTTTCTGAATGCTTTCTGTAACTGTGAATTCTATGCTTGTATATGAGGAAACCAGAGATTGCAAGGGCAAAACACAAGCAAGTAATGGAACCTAAACTTATGGCAACAGATAAAAGCAAATGTGGGTTTTCTTCGTTGATGACTGTTGGACTACTAGGCACCATGGGCGTTCTGTAGTTTGTGAAGCCTCCATGAATCAACTTAATGAAGGCTAAAGTTGACATATTTTTGCTTCTTCTACCATATCTGAGAGGTAGCTTATACCTGTTACAGTTGCCACTGGAATAGAGTACTGCTCCACAGTAACAATCCTCCTGGCAAGACTTTTTACAGTCGTCCTTCTTCATTTGTATCACAGAATAAGGGTTGTCAGCCCATTGCATATTCTCCAAGGTAGTAATATTGTATTGCTTCACTTGATATTTCCTACCTATGCAATCATCTTCAGTGAAGTTCTGAGAGCAGCCAAGGGACGTCTTATTGTCACTGATTACAGTAAAACCAGGATAACAATAGCAGTCAGTATCATTTCCCCGTCCTGAACAGTAACTATTCAAGCCGCAGTAGCCCTTAACTTCGCATCGATCTTCTAAATTTTGCCACACCACCTTTTCACATGAGTTGGTGCAGCTATCAAAAAAATGATGCAAGTACATTCTAAAAATTCCATCTGGATCAATTGTTGCTCGATAGATGGTAATTCTTTTACTCCCAGCATAAGAGCTATTTGCCAAAATATTTGCATTGGAATGATAATCAAACAGGCGTAGAAGGCCTCTTTTATTGAGATTCAACAAACTAAAATCTGAGCCAGAAGTCCCAGAGGCCCAGTAAGCAGATTCAGCATCAGTTTCAGGTAAACCGGAATTGTTTACATAGGCCACAAGGTTTCCATCAGACTGCATTCTGAGCAGAAAAATTCCACTCGAGTGGTTCGAACTTGAGACAGCGGAAATCAAGCTATCCCTCTGGGTTAAATTCTGGCCTCCTAATAACGTGTTAGTTGGGTGGTCAAAGCTTTCCCATATAACATCACTGTTATTGTAGAGAACAAAATTACCAGTATCCAGCATAGATGCAGAATCGGCAGTGTCTTCCAGATCAGCAATGGGCCTTTCTCTTCCATCCTCAGTCCGAAGTACCAACACACCATCTCTTGTGAAGTTTAATGTAGCATTTGAGGAGACGGGGGGATCATCTCGGTTTGCTGTCCAGACAGTCGTGTTCTTCGGGAGACCGACAATCCATATACCAACAGCAAATCCATTGCCTTGCGGATAGAAACCAAATGCAAAATGACCTGAAGGTGAGGCCCATGAGGAGGGGTCGGTTCTGGGAGAGAGTGAAGAACCTAATTTTATCAAATTGGATTGCTGGTTTTGATCAGCTCTCACATGTAAGCAAAGTAAAAGAAGCAGCAAGAAAACAGCTAGTACCATAGCCATGAGTCTGGCCTGTGCAGGTGAGAGACAAAGAGAGAGTCGTTTTGCTCAAGGCAGACTAATAAAATATCTTCATAGTTAGTTATGAAGCTTGTTAATTTCTTCTCTTTTTCCTCTTTGTTTTTTCCTTTTGGTTCTTCGATGGAATATAGCTTGCTTAAAAGTGAACAGAATTACCAAGGTAATTCCTTTGGATAAATATAAAAAACAACCGTAGGACTACGTGGGGACTAGGGTTAATTACTTTGGGTAGTTTCTCAGAAATCTAGAGCTGCCAACAAGGGACCGAGTCTGGAATCCTAGGCTCCCATGGACAATAGTTGGGAAGGAGTGAAGTCATTACTTAAAGGGCCCGTTTCGATTCAAGCGCACTCTCGATGAGGGGTCGCTTGCCTTCCAACCAACCGTCCATGGAGACGCAAATAGATTTTCGGCACGATGAGTTCGTTAGCAGTCGGCTATCAGATATAAATGGTGCAATCGTTGGTCGTATCATAGGTTTTTTTTTTTTTTTTTACCTTAAAAATTTTAATGCTACCTTAAAATTAGAAGTGTCTAATGGTTAGACAGTCAATCATACGATACTGCATAATGTAAGTCATATTTGACACAATTTGTTATTAAATAATTGGATTAAATCAAATACGATATATATCATGCTAAGCTAGAAAGTTTTAAGTTTATAGGTCTACACAGTACGACCCATTAAAGGCTAGTGCTAATATGTAGACTAACATAGCACGTTACACAAGCTTAAATATGTTAAGCTATGTTAACCTATAACTGTTATAAATAGGGTTATGGCATTTTATTGTATTCATGTCTTTTTTATATATATTTTAATAAAATTATATTTAACTTTTTTGTAATTTATAAAATAAAATTATATTAAATAAATTTACTTAATAAATATTTAAACTTTACTTATTAAATATTTAAATTATTGATAGATAAATTATATCTAATTAGTTTATAAATCATTTGGTGTACTGATTATTTTTATTTATTTAAATGTGTGTGTATAAAATCAAATTAACATTATTTTCAAAGTTATTCGGTCAAAATCTTTGAAGTTATAACATATATATATATATATATATATATATATATACACTAGTTTTTGGCCACATGCTAGTCAATTAAAATATAATATAACAATAGTTTAATTTTAATAGTTTTATATAATAAAATTAAATTAATCATTATGATGCTAAATAAAATTTAAAATTCAAATATATATATATATATATAAACACAAAAAGAAGTTTCATAAAAAATAAATATCTAATCCTTCTCTATTTTTATCTTTCAATTGAGAAACTTTTTCTCAGAGTCTTCTAGTGTAAGGTCCTATTTTTCATTTTTATTTTTATTTTCATTTTGTTTAGAGGATCATCTTTTATTATAATCAAACTAGATTTTGCATTTTCCTTCTTTTCTATTTTTTGCTTTTTCAAAAGCTTTCTTTTTCTTTTCTTTAATGGTGGATCTTTATCTTTAATTTTATGTATTTCTGAGGCAATCAATCATCATTTAACTCGTTCAAACTCTTGTTTTTGAACTATTTGCATTGAAAATTTAAATTTCTTATTTAGACTTAAAACCCGATTATTGTAATAATCATGTTCTCCTCTTTTTTTTGTTTTTTTTTTCTGTGATTAAATAATAATAATGTTAATTTATATTATATTAAATTAAATTACAATTATGTAAATAATAATCCATTACCTTATCATTCAAGAACTTGAGATATTTTAAAATTTCACAACCAATAAGAGTTTTTATTGCTTGAAATAAAGTGAGTATTAATACTTTCCTTTCCATCACTAATCTCCATTTTTAACATGTACCTATTCACATGATATAAATTAGTTTGAAGTTTCATTTGATTAGAATAAAAAATGCATACTTATTTTATGTATATAACATGCTATTATAATGAAATTTCTTACCTTGGTCAAATTTTATAGTGAATTTTATGCATTTTTTGCACCATGTTTGGTTGATGTCTTCATCAATTTCTATCTTCCCTTTGCATTCTTTTCAAGCATCGTACCAAGGTTTTTCTTTATTTGTAATATTAATTAAAGTTGCTTTGAATGAATATACCATCTTTTACAAAATTAAAGAAAATTAATTTTTGATAGTATTCCAAAAATAATTATTTAATAAAAGTGAATATTATAAACCTTTGTATTTGCAAATGATGGATCAATTATTTGTTCCAAAGTGATTTCTAATGCTTCCATTTTCTTCTCTTAAGTATGATATCACATTGTGATTTTCTTAATCAGAAATCCTAACAAATAAATTAATTAATATTTTAATTCATTAATTAGTATAAAATAACTTTTATTTCTAGAATATTTGAGTGCAATGCATTTAAAGAAAATATAGAATTTTAAACTCAAATTGAGAATCTTTGAGTTTCCATTACAAATTTCATCAGATCTGATCTATAACTCCTTTGGACATGATTGTAGATAAGCAATTTATTTTTTTCAAAGTCTTGGTTGCCTCTGTTTATGGGAGCAATTTTTTTTTTTCAAAGTTGTGGTTGCCTCTGTTTAGAGAAGAAATTTATTTTTCCAAAAGTTGTGGTGTCTCTGTCTAGAGGAGCAATTTATTTTCAAAATTGTGGTGCCTCTACTTAGAGGAGCTTTATTTATCTTTCCAAAGTCGTTGAGCCTCTACTTAGAGAAGCTTTGTTTATTTTTTAAATTCGTTGAACTTCTGATTAGAGGAGCTTTGATCAAGTTTTTAATCAAAAAAAAAAGAAAACACAACAAAAAGTGTCGAGTTAACTCTTGAATAGGTGTCTACGTCTTTGCACAATTCCTGTTTCACAGAAAATGTGCAAAGATGGGCAACTGTAGACACTCAATTTGATTTAGGTTTGGATCAATTCAGCCTGGCTCAAATAGGCAAGATAGACCCACATTTTTTATTTTATTTTATTTTTATTTATTATAATATTAGCATTATTATTATTTTTCATTTATTTATTATTATTATTATTATCATTATTTATTTTATTATTATTATTTATTTTATTTTATCTTTTTTTTCTTGATTAATTAGGAGATAATAATTAAAATGGGAATGGATTTCTACCGTAAATAAAGGCAGCAAGGAATCATGGTTGGATTAAACCATGTATTGGATAAATTCAATGAGTAGAAATCTAATAAAAAAAAGGAATCTGGATTGGTTAAGGACTCTGAAATTGAATTCCTATAAATACACATAAAAATAGAGACGAATGGGAGCAGAAAAGCTAAAAAAAAAGAAGACAGAGTCTAGAAATATTCTATAAGTGGTTAGAAGCAATTTAGAAATTTTAGAAATTTTAGAAAAATTTTTCGCCTTTTTTTCTATAAATTTTTCAAAATCCGACAAAATTTTTTGATGATATTTCAGTTTTTTGGCAAGTATTCTGATCAACTTTGAAGTTTTTGACGGTTTTCCAGATTTCGACAGAACTTCAACCAAAAATCTGGGTTCTGTTTAGAGAGAAGGGGTAGAACAAAGAAGAGGAAAGAGAGAGAAGAAGGAAGTAATCAGCTGAAAGGTTGAGTTTAGAGCCTTTTATACCCTACTAAAATAAGGTCGTTTTGGCATTAAAAATCCCAGAGGATCTGCGTATTTCTGTTTGTTTCAACCCGACCCGATCGTAATCCGATTCACTGACCTACATTCCAGCCAACCATCCCAGCCGAGTCGAGCCGATTGCCCCGAGCCGCATTTTGAGCCTTAATTTTTATCTTGAGCCGAGCCGTTTTAGATTTTTTTTTGGTATTTTCTTATTTATTTTATTTAGACATTTTATTTATTTGTTTTTTTTAAGTTTTTTAATTATTAAATTAAAATAAAAAATAATACAAAATAAAATTTGGGAATAAATATTAATTGTCCAATGATAGAATTTATAAAAATTTCAAATGGTAAATTTTTATAAAATTCTTAGGTGAGAAATTTTGTTTAAATTTGTCTCAAATGGTGAAATAATTTAGATAAAGTTTTAATAACAATAATTAATATTTATTTTCAAAAAAAAAATAAAAAAATTAAAAACATAAAAATATAAAAATTTGGAATTAAATATAATTTATCCAATGATGAAATTTTTAAAAATTTCAAATGGTAAATTTATAAGGAATATCTAGGTGAGAAATTTCCTCTAAATTTAATCCAATTGGTGGAATAATTTAGATAAAATTTTAATACAAAAAAAATTGTATTCTTTTCCAAATAAAAATTTGGATTGAAAATATTTGATAATTACTCAATTATGAGATTCTTAGAAATTTCAAATGGTAAATTTCTAAAAAATCTCTGGGTGAAAAATTTTCTTTAAATTTGGCCCAAATTGTGAAATAATTTAGATGAAAATTTCAATAAGAGTAATTGTCATATTATTTTCTTTTTAAAGAAAAATAAAAAGAATTTCTAAATAAGTACAAATGGTAAAAATTTTCATAAATTCAAAAAAAAGAAAATATTTCTAATTTGACACAAATGGTGGAATAATTAGATATATTTTTTGACAAAAAAATAAATAAATAATTAAATATTTTTCCAGCGACGGAGTATCTTCAAGAAATCAAATTGAATTTTTGAATACTTTTGAGGTGAGGAAACATTTTTTAAGAATTCTACCAGATTAATGGAAAAATTTTATAAATTATTTACAATATTTCAACATAAAATTTGAAATCATTAGACTCAAGATCTTAGGATAAATTTGAAATAATATAGTACCATCATTCTGATGGGCATGTGGAGTGCTATAACCTTTCATATATGTAACCGACTCCCGAACTTTATTCTGGTTAGTGGACTCGAACTTATTTTTTTAGAGATCCTTAGTCAAGTTTAGGAATTCCTTAAAAGAATATATTCCTTAGGTAATAAATCACACCTAGTTAAAAAAAAAAGATTGGTAGTGACTCAATTCATTTGATAAATCTAGTTATAGATTTACATATCTATATGTTATGACACATTGACTATAAATACACAATTAGCAATGCATTTAATAGCGGATTTTGACATTTTATTTTGGAAAGGTCAATTAAATTATAGATTTTTTTCATTTATTATGTTACTCAAATTCAAAAATGAATGTTATATATATTATATGTTTAATACAATAATGCATTTTTTTAATTTTTTTTATATATTTAAACTATGTAACATCCATATCTACATTTATCATATATATGTCAAACATAAATACTTTAAAAAAAATGAAGAATCCAACAATTAACATAGTTCATTGACGCCTAGACCTTAACCTTAGATTGAGCCCCTGGTGCCTTTTGGTTTATCCTCTTCTATTCTTCTATGGTGCTTTTTAAATCCTCTTGTGATTGTCTCTGTCATGGGCCTCAAAGGCTTTCAAAATTTTTGGGCCCCCCACCCGCTTCCACAACGGTCCGCCATTGAATGCATTTGCCATATCGTGCAAACATGTTGCTTCGACAAGAGACTTTTCCAGAAAGAAGGAAAGAATGAAACAGAACTGATGGCAGACGTCAAAATTTACATTTTCTTTTTATTACAAATTTTTATTTAAATTTAAGTTTATATATATTGAGAACTAGCAATTGACGCTTGTGGTGTTATGAAAGAACAAATAGTAAAGATTTTTAATTTTCCTCTTGCCTTAAATTGTGCACTGTTGTATTTCAATTTTTTTCTACTTAAAGAAAATATAAAATATTTTTTCTATATTTACTCTGCGTGCAGTAGCTGACTTTTTTTTTCTTTTGTTTTCTCTCTTTTCATGGTTTTGTCATGTATAAAAAGTAAGAACTAGTATGGTACATAAGGCTATAAACAAAAATTAATGATAATAATTTGTAACTAACATCATTTTGGTTGGTTGTTGTGCAAACAAGTCATCCTTCCAAGTCTTAATTTCTATGCAACGTGCTTTTTACTTTGATTTGAATGATCATAGCCGGAACAGTTACTTTTCAACACGTATATTTTACTAATTGAAAGCAACTTTACTAGCTGTTAAGGGCTGAAGGCATTGTTTTGCCCAATCGACACTCTGAAGGTTTGAGTTTTTGATTTTTCTAGTGCACTCAAACCAATCCCACAACATTGAAGTGGAGCCCATGCTTTCAGCCCCTAACATGGGTTTTATGAGTGTATACGTTTAAACGTTGAAGCTTTTTCTTGCTTCACTGTACTGGTCTTGACTTTGAACGAACTTTGCTTTAAAACTCACTGGTTAGCACATTTTCTGGACACACATCAAGTGAAAGCGACTTTAGTTGCCTTCCATGGTTCGTCGCTAACCATCGCTTAAAGCTGTTAGGCAGAGAAGGATTGTGTGGCATCTATATGTTGCTTTTTAATTTGTGGACTTGACAGCAAACTTTAGGCAAAGTTAAGTCTTCTTGAGCTAAGCTACGTACCAAAACCAGCCCCGCAACGTGTACGAAGGGACATTAAATTTGATCCTTTGAACTTTGAAGTTCGCTGATGGGAAGGCAGGTGGAGCACGTCACAGCTATTTCTAAGAAAATGTGGTCATGGGTCTTTGGATTGGACTTAATGGGTATTAGTTGAACGTATGCTTCGGTTTTGATAGTTGCCTTTGAGGCCCCATTTGATGGCGCACCTTCAAATTTGGCCCCATTTGATGGTACTTTCTTACATTAATTGATAGACTAGCCAGATGGGTTTTGGCTTTGTGCATGCACTTAAGTTAACATAAAGACTTTGACTTTGAAGCAACTTAAGTAATTCTAGATTTAATTTGAAGCGTTTCAATGTGAGATATTTTGTAATTCAGTTGTAGTATATAAGTAAAAAGTTTGAATTTATATTTGTAAAGTATTTTTTGTGAAATAAAATTATAAAATTTTTTAGCCAATAATATCTATTAATTTAAGTGTAATGAATCTTTATAATTGATATAAAGCAATTATAAATTAAAAGACAAAATGCTATACCATAAAAATTGCTTCAGAATCTTAGCAAAAGAGACCCAAGTACCATACGACATGAGTGCCACCTTTGGAATTCTCATTTTTAGTGTGATTTTAATTTTGTGTTTAATATGATCCTAATTTTGTATATTCTATATTAAATTTGATAAAAACATTAAACTTTAATCAAGAAATTTAAAACGTCCAATCTTATACCAAAATATTTTAAAAATTTATTATGATATATATGTATAAATCTAAATTTAAAAATTTTAAAAATTTTTAATTAAAATAAATAATATTTCATGAGCAGATATAACATAAAAATTGTAAAGAGCGAGATATCATTTTCTGGTTGAAGGCTCTAGGTAATCTTGCTTTTCCCCCATTTTGGCATTAACATTTTGAGATTTAGGGTACTGATTAATATTTTTTAGAGAAAAAAAAAAGAAATAGTACTCCCTTTGTCTTAATTTATTTATATCCAAATTTGGTTCTTTTGATCAAAATTGATTGAACTTTTTACCTTCAATTATTAAATTATTTGATTGATTAATTCAAAATTTAAAAAAGTTTTAAATTATTTTCTTGAGTACATAAGGATTTTGATTTGCATTAATATGAGAAAGTTTTCTCCATAATTTTATTAATAAATAATTAAAAATTAATATAAATTAAAATAAATTTTATTTATTTATTAATTTTATTATATAATAATAAAATTTATTTATTAATTTATTATATAATAAAAAATCAAAATGAAAAAAATAAATGAGAGAATTTTAAGTAGAGATATCAAATGGACTATACTAAGTCGACACTGCCTATTTAAATATTAGTCCATATATTAATGGATTATGTTGGCTCAATGCTGTTTTTTAATGTGTCGTGCTGGCATAGCCCATGAAGTTAAAGGTATGACCTAGAAATGGCAGATGGTTTGTAATTTTCTTAGGTCATACCGTGCTAGTTACAATATTATTTTTCGTGTTGAGTTAGGCCTAGCACAGTCTAATAATATTTTTTTCAAAATTTTAATTATTTTTTTAAAATTCTATCTATTATTATTAAAATAATATGTAGGAGATAATAAACATATAATGAAATAAAAAGACACATAATTTATATGGTTTGGCAAAATGTCTATGTTTATGAAAATGGATAATAGAATCCATTTAATAAAGATATTGAAATTACAATCTTAATATCTAAAAAATGCATAAACACATCATTTATCCAATGGCCAATAATACACATATAACCAAGGTTTTATCGACTGGTCCAAATTAGAAATAAGTAAAATTCTCAAAGAAATTTTTTATAAACAAGATATTATAAGAAAAAATATTTTAAAAACATCTGATCTATTAGTATTTTTAGCAACTATTTTATAATTGGATAATATACCATTTCTAATTAAATTTAGCTAATAGATTACATCAATTATTTTGTGAAAAAAATAAAATGCATCTAAAAACCTATTAGGATGCTAACTAAGTGTAATTTGTTTAGGATCATTAGAAACGACGATGCAGCCTCATATTTTTTCTTATCCCTTTTTAGATAACTAGTCCATCATTTTGTTTTACAACTAAAATCTTATATATTATCTATATATAAAAATATGAACTCTAAAAGTAATAATAATGAACGATCAAAATACCCTTAGTAAAATTTTTAATAAATTTTAATTAAAATAACTTTTGTTATTATTAAATATCTATTGAGATAAATTATAATTTGAACTCTTTTATTATTATACTTCTTAAACATTGTATTTAAACTCTTTTTTTTATTATTATTAGACTTCTATTGAGTCATAAAAAAGAATTGACCATTAATTACAAATACAAAAAGAATTAAATATTCAAGCTCCTTTAGAGAAACAATTTGCAATATTAACTAGAAATTTTCTTTTTCACATTAATATTAGATTTTTTACTACCCCCGTTCAGATAACTTTGCAAATAATACTAATTTTCAATTAAAGTTAGTTAATTTAATTATTTTTTCTTTGATTTTAGAGTGTTTAATGCTTTGGCACCTTTTGTTAAACTAAATACAAATTTATAATTATAAGAAACATTTGCAATTTTTCTATAAAAGTACATGATTGGAGACTTGAGAATTCAGAGAGCAAAGGTTTCAGCATTGTAGGGAAAAAGATCAAGTGCATGAATCATCACTATTTAAGGTACATTTACTTTTTCCCATGCAACTTAAATAGATTCTTTTAGTTAGGTTTTGTATCATTTTTAATATGACATTTAAAATTATTGAGCAGCAGAAACAATAAAGTTAAAGGTCTTATAAATTACTTAGTTTAAAAAGTGTGGTTAGGACCTGCTAGAAGAAACATTTACCTTTAGTTGATTTAAGTTCCAGAGGTTTATAGAAGTGAATCTCGAAATAGACACAAATGAGAAATCATTAGCTTGGATGATCATTATAAAATATTTTCTAGAGCTTTCAGAGGTAGTTGTTTCATTTGATAACAAAACAATTTGACCTTTTTGTTTTAGATTTTTTTTTTAAAAAATGATCAATTAAGTTAGAAAACATCTCATAAAACTCAGACTAAAAAAATGAAGGTTGAATCATTAAATAACGAAAAACACTTTGACTTTTCTTTGTTAGATTCAAAAAAGAAAAAGATATGGGTTTTCACCTCGTATAAAGATAGATCTACACAGTGATAACCATAAAAAATAGAAAGTAAAATAGATTCCAAAGAAGCAAACTCAATACTGTTGCTAAAACTATGCATGAATCCCTTTGATATGCCTATATCATTAACAATATCTAAGGAAGAGTAACTAGGTATTTGGAAAGAAATATAATTAATAAGTCCATGTTCACGAGTCTAATAAGATGATGTAACTATGGAGCCATTGTACACCAAAAAAAGAGAAAACATTTTAACACAGAATAATTAAACAAGATACAAACCTAAATTACTACTAATGTTGAAATGATAATACAAGATATGTAGCATTTACAACTTTCATTTAAATATAAAAACCAAGAAAATGTGTGACCATGATTAGAGATTAAAAAAAGGGGGAGGGTAGGCAAGGGATTACCTTGTAGCATGTTATTGACATAGAAAGACTTAAAGACATAGATGTTAGTGAAATATGACAGAAAAGCAATGCAAATGAATTGAAGATAGAAGGCTAAATTACTACATATATAAGTGTGATTCTAATGAAAACCCAATTTCTTGGAAGCAATAATCATTAACATAAAGTTCTGTTTCAATAATCAATCATTTATATTTACATTTACATAATTTCTATGCATATTTACGAGTCAGTAGAACATGGTTTATGCTTTAACCATCATAAAATCTCTATTAATAGTATTTACTGATTGCATAATGAAAGTAATAGAAAGCAGAAGTACCTAGACTCCATCTATTGAACTTAATCGGCTAATGTTCTTCGTAAATATTCACAATTTGAAAATCCCCTAAAATGAACCAACTCTCTAACTTTTTGCAATATTTCCTTGAACAAATACAAACAGCAAATTCTTTTAAGGATTAAAAATGACATTCATGATGTATAAAATGTCTACCTACATACATCATACATCTATTAGAGATACATGCATAAGTTCACATTCATGCATGCCATATGTATATGTTGTTAAATTAACTGTCATTAAAGGAGATTTAATATTGAATATGTCACCTGATAAGTACTAAACTAGAAAAGTTTTACATTTTTACATCCTTAATCAACATGTTTAGCATCATTTGAATTTAATATACATAATGTCATTATCATCCAAAAGTTTAGATAAGGTTAGACATCAAATAGTATCTTTTAAATGAAAACTTTTATGTCATTTTTTGTGCAAAACTTATGCATGTTTATCTTCTTATCTTTTTATGTAAAAAAATCTTCTATTTTTTACAAATAAGTGATTGGCTCATCTTTATTATAAAATGGTTTGCTAATTACTTGGAATTTCCTACGTTCGATTTAGCCAGAATTAAGAAGAAAAGTTACGCAGCAATAAATTCTTTTAAGGTGAAACAAAATTCATTGAAACATGACAAGATATAAAGGTTAGAAATTTATTTTATTTTATTTTTTTAAAATTATGTATTTTAATATTTATATATAATAAACAATTTTTTTAGATAACAGAAGAATTAATCTTTCAATTAATAGAACATGCAATTACTTTCAATTTATGAAAGCACCAATAGAGGATTATCGTAAGAAAAAAATGACGAAAGAATGACTTGTTATACGTAGCTATATCTTTTTCATATGACAAACAAGGTTAGTTTTATATGATTTAAATGAAAAAAAATAAAATTATTTTTATTTCAAATTTCTTTAGAATTAATGTGAAACTATTTATTTCGGGAAACATTATATACTTATTCATTTTCTCCATTACATCAATTGAAGAATATTCTATGTTGTAACTATTGTGGTGCTAAAAAGTTCCAATATGAGCCTTCATCATTTTGTTGTCAAACTGGTCAAGTAAAATTAGCTACCATTTCTATTCCAAAATAGTTATACCTTCTTTTTGCATCTCAAACTGAAAAAGCCATTGAATTTTGAAAGCATATTAGATTTTACAATAATATGTTTTCATTCATATCTTTTGGATTTAGGTAAGATAAGGATTAGTATGTTTAACTCTATTTACACCTTTCAAGCACAAAGGCAAATATATCATGATATTCCATCATTAGTTCTAGAAGAAAATACTTCATGTTATTTTTAGCTATACTTTTATGATACTGGTAATGAATTTCAAAATAGAATGAAAACATAACATAATAAAAATTTAAGTACAAAAGTTGTGGAGATGTTAATATAAATAGTAAAAAAAAATTCTTAAGCCCAAGTCTTATAGAGATTAAATGATATATTTTCTTTTAAGGATTTTGAAATATGTATTGCAACAAATGCTAATATAGATCAATGAGTTTATAATCATTTATTTGTGATCAAGTTGTTGCTATATGAGTTAAAGGAAACAACTCAAGCATTTCATTTGAAGAGATATCATAATTTATACTCATTTAGGAAAACAATATAGAGTTAAATATTATTTCGATTATTATGACCCCTTACAGTATCCTTTACTCTTTTCAAATGGAAAGGTTGGTTGGCATTAAAATATCAAGAAATTTATTTTGAATAATGCTAACGAGAATGAAACAATAATTGGAAATAGACCATCTTTTCATTCAGTAGACGAAATTTTTGAAGGAGAATGTAAATGTAATTATTGTGAACTTAATATTTTTAAAATAATTGTATGTTTAATTTTTTAAATGTTATTTATTTCTAATTACTTTTATCATATCATATATAGCAAAATTTTTGTGTAGAATTTGTTACTTTCATTGTTAGTAGATCATTTTAAAATTCTCACTTTCTTATATAAAATTATACTTTGCTAATTGGTAAAAAGATACATACACTATTCATTCAATCAAATCCTCAATAAATATTAGCTTCCTATGAAAAAGATTCTAATTTTTTATTTCATAATATCTAATCATACTTTATTAATTTTTTATTTTTATATACTTTATTAATGTTAGTTTTATGTTAAAGATTTGTAGCAATAGTTACTTTTTGTACAAGTTTTTAGCATTTCTTTAACTTATTGATATTTTATTTCCTATAATGATCTTATGTTTTATTGTTAAATTGGTAGTTAAAATACCAAACTTTAAAATATGTTTATTACTTTAGGAATTGTTGTAGAAAAAAGTAAAAATGTGTCAATAAAGGACTATTATTATTTCAAATTCCAAACAGAGAGTTTGAAATAATAATAACTATATACCTTTTGGCTGGGTAATTGTTTCAATAATTTTTTGTAGATGTGTATATTAAAATTGAAACACTAAGGCTTGATTTGTACAGGGTAAAGTAGTCAAATATTCGATTTAAATTGTATTAGAAAATTATTGATAGTGTAATAGCTGAAGAAGTAAGAGAAAGCCAAGTGAGAAAAATGATAGTTCTTTTTGTAACTTTTATTGATAACCTTAGAGACATGCGGCATAGGTACTATGATGCAATGACTTTGGTCCAATGATTTGGGAAACTAGATTTTTTTATAACTATAACATGTAATCTAGAATGGAAAAAATTTATAAATGAGCTCAAAGAAAGTCAACTTGCTCAAGATAGACCATATCTGACTTTTAGAATATTTCATACTAAGTTACAAGATTTTAAAGATCAACTTTTCAAGAAAGAAATATTTAAAAAAGTTGCATCACATGTCTATGTTATTGAATTTCAAAAAAGAAGAATTCTTCATGCCCTTATATTAATCTTATTACAAGAAGGAAACAAGATTTTATCTAAAGATCAATTTGATAAATGTATTTATGTAGAATTACTAGATAAAGAACTTCATCCAAAACTATATGAATTAGTTGTGAAAACCATAATACATGGTCCTTATATTAATCATTTTACAAGAAGTAAACAATATTTTATCTGAAGATCAATTTGATAAATATATTTACTTAGAATTACTAGATAAAGAATTTCATCCAGAACTATATGAATTAGTTGTGAAAAACATGATACATGGGCCTTATGAAAAATACGGACATAATCATGCATAATTGATGATAAATGCAAGTTGCATTATCTTAGAGCTTTCTACTCACAACCACTGGAAGGAAACAAAAGATACTCAATGTATAAAAGAAGAACAAATGGTTTGTCAATGAAGATAAAGAACAAAATTGTTGATAACAAATGGATTGCGCCATATAATTCATATTTTTTGACAAGAGATACTTGTTACATAAATGTTAAGATATGCTCAAAGGTGAAAACGGTCAAGTGCCTTTATAAGTATATATATATAAAAGACATGATAAAGTTGTTATTTATATTGCATAATATGACGAGGATAATGTCATTGATGAAATTAATCAATTTCAAGATGCAAGATGGGTATCTCTTCAAGAGGTTATATGGAGAATTTTTCAGTTTGAGTTGAATGAAATGTCTTCTCTAGTTATAAATTTGTAGTTATATCTCCCAAACCAACAAGCTGTATATTACTGAAAAAATCAAAATTTGTAAAATGTGTTATATTAAGATCATGTGTCAAGAACAATGTTGACAGAATATTTTGAAATATGACTAATGAAGGTAATGCAAGAAAGTATTTGTATATGGAATTCCTTAACCATTATGTATGGAACAAGCAAAATCAAATATGGACAAAATGAACAAACAAAATTGTGATTGGCTGAATAAAAGTGCAAATCCAAAAGAAAGTGAAATATTTTATCTGAGACTTTTATTAAATCATGTTAGAAGGCCTATTGCTTTTGAAAATTAATTAACAGTTATTGGAATATGTTATTTGTCTTTCAAAAAAGTAGTGGAGAAAAGAGGTCTTTTAGAATTAGATAAAAGTAACAAAGAATGTTTAATTGAAGCAACAACATATTAAATGCCAAAAGCACTTCAAAAATTATTTGCTATGATATATATCATTGTGAACCTAAAAATTAAGGAAATTTTGAGATAGATATTTTGAAACAATGTCTGAAGATTTTAATAGGATTCATAAAGATGCAGTCTTTATAATAGTTTTAGATATATTAACAAATATAAATCTTTTTTTGAAGGTATGTACAGATAATCTTTTCCTCAATTAAATTATTTTACTTTCATTCTTAAGTTTTACTTATATAATGTCGATTAATTTTCATACTTTTTTTTATAGACTTTAATGTACGATAATGTGGCATTTGATTTTGAACTCTGTGAGACTAAAGTTTTAAAGTTTGAATATAAATGGAATATTGTAAGACATTAAAAAATTTAAAAGTAATGGAAGAAGGAAAAAAAAAAGATCCATAATCCATTTAAATAGTTTGAAAAAGACATGATAAGTGTTTTTTAAATTTATAGAGTTAGATTAAACAAACTTGCCACATTATGCTTGTAAAAATATCTTTAGAATAACATAGCAATAGATAGATATACCAATGATAAAAAAGTTTAATGTCTTTCTCTCTCTAATTATTTTTTATACAAGAAGATTAGAATAGCAGTATTACTTGAATACTCATGTAAAATTCTATGAAATTTCTAACCCTTATATGCGATCTGAGGTGAAAATTTTTCTGATGACAATGTGCTAAATTTTATTATATTATCAAGGTATGGGGAACAAAACAATTAATGATTATGATTTATCTTCTTTACATATTAACTATTTAGAAGTCAAAGGACCAAATTGTCAACAAATAATGGAGAAATAATCAATACAAATTCATTTTAAAGATTACGATGCAGAAACAAAATAAAATTTTAAACAAGAGAAAGTATTCACAATTATAATGAAAAAGATTAATTGATAGATTTGAAGGTATGGGTAAAACATTTCTTTATCGAGCCTTGCATAAGATCAAGACATATGATAGTATTAGCTACAACAACATCTGTTGTAATAGCTACAATATTGCCTGGGGGTCGAATAACACATTCACAGTTTGTTTCACTATTAAATCCTAATAAAATGAATTTTTGTGGTTTCTTTAACCAAGATAGGATTGTAAAGTTACTATGAAAGGTAGCCTTAATCATATGGGATGAAACACCTATGGTTAAAAGATTTTCCATCAAAATTATTGATTTTAAGAGATATCATGGATAGCACATAAATTTTTGATGGAAAAGTAATTATTTTTAAGAGAGATTTTCTTCAAGTGTTACTTGTTGTTCTTCATGATATAAGAGCAAAAATAGTTTATGTTAGTTTTGCAAAGTCTTATTTGTGGAATAAGATGAAAAAATTGAAACTGACAAAAAAATATGAGAGCAAGACTAGAATGACAACTTTAGTGAGCTTTTGCTTCAAATAAGAAATGGCGTTAAACCTACAATAAGTAATGACTTAATTCGTCTTCCAAAGGAAATGGTGATAAAATATGAGAATGATGAGATTTTAGATAGAAAGTTGATTGATGGTATCTTTGCTTTTCTTATAGAGAATGATAGGTCAAAAAATTATATGATGAAAACAAAAAATGAGTATGTTGATGAACTCAATGCAAAAATGACAAAAATATTCTCAAGTATCAATACCAATAAAAGTTAAATAATTGTTAATCTTGCCATATTGATATTTATATAATGTATATGACTAATTTTGATTATATATTTTCAAGTGAAAGCAAAATTTTTTATAGTTTTGATAAAGCAAAAGATGAAAATAGTAACTGCTATGAAAATGAGTTTTTTAATATATTTTCATCAAATGGACTTCCACACCATAAGTTGGAACTCAAAGTATATTGCCCAATTATACTGTTAAAAAATTTCAATCCTTTGATCAGATTGTGCAATGGGACAATGATGGTATGTAAAGGATTTGACAAAAATGTTATATACGTAGAAATTACAATTGGACAACATACAGGTGAAAAAGTTCTTCTACCAAAAATTCATTTTAAAACAACAAAGGATAAAGATTATCCATTTAAATTTACACGCAAACAATTTTCAATATGACTTTGTCTTGCGATGACGATGAATAAAGCACAAGGGCATACGATTCCACATGTTGGAGTCTATCTTCCTAATCATGTTTGTTTCACATGTTCAGTTGTGTGTTGCATTATTAAGAGGAATCTTAATGATTACAACGAAAGTTTTAGTCAAAACTGAGAATTTTATATAAAAAAAAAGAGATATACATAAAAAATGTAGTTTACAAGGAAGTTTTACTTCTAGAAACTTGATGAAATAATATTTAATTTTTTTGCCTAAGACATTTGATAAATGTCATTTTTTTTATTAAGGTGTACTCTAACCATCTATTATTCAAAGTAGATGTAGTGAGTTAATTTGTTCAATATGTTCTACAAACAAGCAAGCAGAAAGAAAAAATGGTAGTTAAGTTTACTACTTAAAAGAGTATAGATTATTACAATTAGTTGACTTGAAATTTTTCGTCTATAAAAAACTTATAAGATAAAAAACCCTTTAGATTTCCTACATTTTCACAAGCAACCAAACATAAAAACAACAAAAAAACCTATGAAGCAAACATCAAAGTAAAAGCCCAAAAAGAACCCATAAAGAATTAAGATTCAATCAAAGTTGCTCAAAGATTAAAAAAAAGGGATAAAAATAACCAAAACCATTCATATAATACAAGAAAAAGAGAAAAGAAAAACTAGGTTTTGCTTGGTGAACATGAAAGCCTTGTTTGTTTCAACAAGAACAAACAAGAAAACTAAAACAAACTATATACAAAAATTAAGGCAAAAATGAAAAAAAAAAGGATAGAACCAGAGGTAGTACTTGCAGAAACGAAAATGTAGAGAAAACCTTGCAAAATTTAATAGAAAACAAAGTTTAAAGTACAAAATTGAAAGAAAAAAAGTTTTTTAACGGTTTATTTAAAGAAAAGGAAGAGAACAGATGCCATAAGACATGTCAAAGACCTAACGAGACAAAGTTTTGAAAATGAAAACTGATAAAAAACTAGCGAAACTATAATTATTAAAGTTATTATTTAATTAAAGAGATTTTGGAAGTTAAAGGCTTTGGTATGAGCAAGGGTAATCAATACCACTAAAATTATCAACTAACTTGGCTGACAACAGAAAAATAAGGTTCACAGAGCAGATAGCCTTCTCATTTTTCCCTTTATATATAGAAACGAAAATATTGGTTACAAAATTGTTTATTTCATTTAAACGCCACTTTTTCTACTTCTTTTGTTTTTTGCAAACAATTTAAAGTAAATTTAGGTTCTTTAATTACTATATTATTGAATGCATAACAATTCTAAATATATACAATATATGCAATATATACAATTCTAATTTTCCTAATAATCCACATTTCTAATCTTAAGAGCTTATTACAAGAACTAGCTGTAAGCAGGCCATATATGTGCATATATCCCAAAGGTGAGAAGACAATCCTTCAATAATTAGGAATTCAAGATCATCAATGCCACACTTATGAAAAGAAAGTCATTAAGATTTAAAGTTTATATCAAATAAGAGTTTGGTAAATTTATGCCTCTCTCACTTTCATTTTGGATTAATTTTAACAAATTGGAAATTATTTTAAATTAAATTAATCATATAATAAAATTATATTTCTTATTTCTTCTTTTCTTATTTTATTTTTTTGATATTGCTACTACACCTATAAGTTTGGTAAATGAATGTAACTCTTCCACTTTCATTTCATATTAGTATTTAACTTAATAAATAAAATTTACAAAATCCAATGCTCATGTTACAATCTTCCTTAATAACAAAGTCTAATTAAACAAAACAATTCATTCAAAGAACTTTAATCGATATCAAAGTCTTAATGTTTTAATATAAAAACTACAAAGCTAAACATATTACTCCATAGTTATATCAAATACATAGGTATTCTTTCTTTATATAAGTTTGAATATTTCTTCATAAAAGTATCAAAAATAAATTTTACGATTATTCGAATAATCTAACTATTTATTATTTATTTTGTCATTGTGGCTTCAAATCTTCATCAAAGTAGAAGAAAAGAGGTAAGTATACATATTTATTATTATTTTTTTATACTTTTAATTTGTTTTTAGATAAACTTATGATAGTCTTTTAATCTTTCCTTATTCTTTTCTTTATTATCTGCCTTCTAATCCATATGTTTCTACTTCTTTTCCATTTTCCCTTCCAAGCATTAGATTATTATAGGATTGGTTTTCGTTGGAATTAATATGGTTTGTTTATATTGAATATTCATAGTATATTGTAGTTTGCACTCACTTGATTCTAAGTTGCATTTTTTCCTTTTTAATTCGCATATGAAGTTAGTTGTTTTTATATGTCACAAGTGGTTGGCCTTATATGATATCCAAATCATCTATTATTTTTTTAAAAAATATAACCATTATCCTCACAAGTCTACGGGGAAAAACTATATCTAAGCTATCAACCTTAATTAGTATATAAAATTAATTTAAGCAATTAATTTTTTTCATATTGTTGAACACAAATCTCAAGAATAATTTGTTAGAGAGTTTGTGATTTCTCATAAACACAATATCTAGATTTTCTGCTCTACTTTTTATTAACTTTTAAATTGTTGATTTTTAATTTATTAAGAGCATAAATATTATAATAATGTTGATTATGAATTTGTAGTACTTAGAAAGGAAATATGGAGGAGTATAATAATGCAAAACGATTGAGAAAATTTTTTAAATTGATATTCATTGATGAAGAGGTAAAAATCTTTAGCCTTTTTTTAATATAATTTTGATATAACATTTGAATATTTTAGTATAAATTATGAATTTAATCTTATTTGTTAACTACAAAGAACAAAAATTTTAGCTATGATGTTTAATGAGACAATAACAAAATTTCAATTCTCTTTAATGAAAAACAAATCATATATAATATCAAATGCATTTGTCAAATCTATTAAGAAGGAATATTTTAATGTTAACAAAGAGTTGAGTTAACAATTACAGCTTATACCAACATAAGAGAAGCAAAAACTCTTATAAGTTTGGAAAGAATGTTGCTTGATTATCATCCAGTGGATAAAGTGATGGAAATCCCAAAAAGGGAAATATTTGGTAAGTTTTCTTCAAATTGATATGAATTTATTAAAATAAATATATGTTTAATTTAAGTATTTACATTAATATATGTTAATTATAGACTTATTGGGCTTTGTTATTGAAGTTAAATCTTGCATTATAGGACGCAATGCCAGGTCTCAAACAACAATAATGAATGACAAGTAAGTATATATTATAGTATAGTTATTTTTATATATTTGCATCATTTTAAAACTTAATTAATAAAGATCATTATATATATAATTGTAGGATGATATCCATGGAAGTACTATTGTGGGGAAGTTTGGTTAAATTGAAGGTTAATTACTTGAAGACATGAAAGAAGAAAGACAAATTATTGTATTATTAAATGTACAAGGAAATATTTATCAAGGTAATTAATATATTTTAAAGTTATATTTTATCTTGGCTAAAACTTGCTCAAAATTTTAACATTTCTTAAAATTTTAAAACTTATTATTTACAATTTATAAACTTGGTCAAATTTTTAATAGTTTAATTTTTTTTTAAACTTATCATTTATTAATTGTATATTTTTCAATTGTTTATCTACTAAATACATTCGCAATATCTTCCATCATTATTAATCCTACAATAAAAAAGGCAAAGAAATTAAGAAAGTAAGTTTAGATTCATAAGAACCCTTCAGCTTCATAAGAATTCACTAAAATTTGACTCTCAAAATTTCAGTTTCACAAGAATTCAAATTTGCAAGATCTTCAAATTCACATTCATAAATTATAAGACTCGCATCCACATTCAAAAAGTCTCATTTGAATTTTGGAGATTCACATCCAAAAGTTCAAAGCTTCGCATTTGAGTTCAAAGCTTCTCATTTAAGTTCAAAGGTTCACATTTGATAAATTTGGGGTTCACATTCAAAAGTTTAAGCTTTCATTAGAATTTTAAAATTAATCCAAATTCATAAGCTTCTCATTCAGTTCAAATACTAATGTAGAAACTTAAAGTTCACTTCTATTCTAAGTTCTCTATAAATTAGAGATCTCATCTAAAGTTCAAAATTCACATTCAACAAGATTTAGGGCTTAACTTAAGATTCTATTTTAAAATTCAAATATTCATTATTTGAAAATTCTCATTCGATTCAATAATTTATATCAAAACGAATTTGAATCTAATGAAGCTAATGAGATATTTACTGAATAGTATTTAGAGATATTTCTTTCAATCTAATCATTATTCTCTAAGTTATATTTTTTTCCTCCATCTATTTATTTACTTTTAAAAATTTTCAACCAAGATGCATAATCTTTTTAAAATTGATGATTAAACCTAATATAAAGGGCATCATGGTATTCAAATATACGTTTCACCATGTGTAGCCAATCTAAGAATTCTTTAGGTTGCATCTTTCCCTTGAATTCAGGAATTTTTATCTTTGAATTGAATATGCTAGGTTAAAGTTAGTTTCTGAGTAGATAATCTCTAACTTATCGTGGGTGAAATAGGGTGCTATCATCAGAATCACTGTTGTTTCCATGGAATGGATTGGTTTCTCCTTTATCTTTTTTGTTTCTCCTTCGTTGCCTCTTTATCTTCTCTTTCTTTTCTTTTATATGCAACTGATTTTATAGTTGAAAGATCTGTTACCGCATCTCTTCCATAAAGGCATCCATTGGGTCAACATTCATAGTTGTTATAACGTTAGTGTTGGCTTTAACCTCTTCTATTGATGCTTGATGATGACGACCTACCATAACTCTGATACGAACTTGATGCCTAGAATTGATGTTTGAGATATGAAGATTAACTGCAAACAAAAAACTCACAAAAAGATAACTCACAAG
>NW_019167860.1:16800268-16897538 GCF_002303985.1 Durio zibethinus
AAGGAAGTTTTACTTCTAGAAACTTGATGAAACAATATTTAATTTTTTTGCCTAAGACATTTGATAAATGTCATTTTTTTATTAAGGTGTACTCTAACCATCTATTATTCAAAGTAGATGTAGTGAGTTAATTTGTTCAATATGTTCTACAAACAAGCAAGCAGAAAGAAAAAATGGTAGTTAAGTTTACTACTTAAAAGAGTATAGATTATTACAATTAGTTGACTTGAAATTTTTCGTCTATAAAAAACTTATAAGATAAAAAACCCTTTAGATTTCCTACATTTTCACAAGCAACCAAACATAAAAACAACAAAAAAACCTATGAAGCAAACATCAAAGTAAAAGCCCAAAAAGAACCCATAAAGAATTAAGATTCAATCAAAGTTGCTCAAAGATTAAAAAAAAGGGATAAAAATAACCAAAACCATTCATATAATACAAGAAAAGGAGAAAAGAAAAACTAGGTTTTGCTTGGTGAACATGAAAGCCTTGTTTGTTTCAACAAGAACAAACAAGAAAACTAAAACAAACTATATACAAAAATTAAGGCAAAAATGAAAAAAAAAAGGATAGAACCAGAGGTAGTACTTGGAGAAACGAAAATGTAGAGAAAACCTTGCAAAATTTAATAGAAAACAAAGTTTAAAGTACAAAATTGAAAGAAAAAAAGTTTTTTAACGGTTTATTTAAAGAAAAGGAAGAGAACAGATGCCATAAGACATGTCAAAGACCTAACGAGACAAAGTTTTGAAAATGAAAACTGATAAAAACTAGCGAAACTATAATTATTAAAGTTATTATTTAATTAAAGAGATTTTGGAAGTTAAAGGCTTTGGTATGAGCAAGGGTAATCAATACCACTACAATTATCACTAACTTGGCTGACAACAGAAAAATAAGGTTCACAGAGCAGATAGCCTTCTCATTTTCCCTTTATATATAGAAACGAAAATATTGGTTACAAAATTGTTTATTTCATTTAAACGCCACTTTTTCTACTTCTTTTGTTTTTTGCAAACAATTTAAAGTAAATTTAGGTTCTTTAATTACTATATTATTGAATGCATAACAATTCTAAATATATACAATATATGCAATATATACAATTCTAATTTTCCTAATAATCCACATTTCTAATCTTAAGAGCTTATTACAAGAACTAGCTGTAAGCAGGCCATATATGTGCATATATCCCAAAGGTGAGAAGACAATCCTTCAATAATTAGGAATTCAAGATCATCAATGCCACACTTATGAAAAGAAAGTCATTAAGATTTAAAGTTTATATCAAATAAGAGTTTGGTAAATTTATGCCACTCTCTCACTTTCATTTTGGATTAATTTTAACAAATTGGAAATTATTTTAAATTAAATTAATCATATAATAAAATTATATTTCTTATTTCTTCTTTTCTTATTTTATTTTTTTGATATTGCTACTACACCTATAAGTTTGGTAAATGAATGTAACTCTTCCACTTTCATTTCATATTAGTATTTAACTTAATAAATAAAATTTACAAAATCCAATGCTCATGTTACAATCTTCCTTAATAACAAAGTCTAATTAAACAAAACAATTCATTCAAAGAACTTTAATCGATATCAAAGTCTTAATGTTTTAATATAAAAACTACAAAGCTAAACATATTACTCCATAGTTATATCAAATACATAGGTATTCTTTCTTTATATAAGTTTGAATATTTCTTCATAAAAGTATCAAAAATAAATTTTACGATTATTCGAATAATCTAACTATTTATTATTTATTTTGTCATTGTGGCTTCAAATCTTCATCAAAGTAGAAGAAAAGAGGTAAGTATACATATTTATTATTATTTTTTTATACTTTTAATTTGTTTTTAGATAAACTTATGATAGTCTTTTTAATCTTTCCTTATTCTTTTCTTTATTATCTGCCTTCTAATCCATATGTTTCTACTTCTTTTCCATTTTCCCTTCCAAGCATTAGATTATTATAGGATTGGTTTTCGTTGGAATTAATATGGTTTGTTTATATTGAATATTCATAGTATATTGTAGTTTGCACTCACTTGATTCTAAGTTGCATTTTTTCCTTTTTAATTCGCATATGAAGTTAGTTGTTTTTATATGTCACAAGTGGTTGGCCTTATATGATATCCAAATCATCTATTATTTTTTAAAAAAATATAACCATTATCCTCACAAGTCTACGGGGAAAACCTATATCTAAGCTATCAACCTTAATTAGTATATAAAATTAATTTAAGCAATTAATTTTTTTCATATTGTTGAACACAAATCTCAAGAATAATTTGTTAGAGAGTTTGTGATTTCTCATAAACACAATATCTAGATTTTCTGCTCTACTTTTTATTAACTTTTAAATTGTTGATTTTTAATTTATTAAGAGCATAAATATTATAATAATGTTGATTATGAATTTGTAGTACTTAGAAAGGAAATATGGAGGAGTATAATAATGCAAAACGATTGAGAAAATTTTTTAAATTGATATTCATTGATGAAGAGGTAAAAATCTTTAGCCTTTTTTTAATATAATTTTGATATAACATTTGAATATTTTAGTATAAATTATGAATTTAATCTTATTTGTTAACTACAAGGAACAAAAATTTTAGCTATGATGTTTAATGAGACAATAACAAAATTTCAATTCTCTTTAATGAAAAACAAATCATATATAATATCAAATGCATTTGTCAAATCTATTAAGAAGGAATATTTTAATGTTAACAAAGAGTTGAGTTAACAATTACAGCTTATACCAACATAAGAGAAGCAAAAACTCTTATAAGTTTGGAAAGAATGTTGCTTGATTATCATCCAGTGGATAAAGTGATGGAAATCCCAAAAAGGGAAATATTTGGTAAGTTTTCTTCAAATTGATATGAATTTATTAAAATAAATATATGTTTAATTTAAGTATTTACATTAATATATGTTAATTATAGACTTATTGGGCTTTGTTATTGAAGTTAAATCTTGCATTATAGGACGCAATGCCAGGTCTCAAACAACAATAATGAATGACAAGTAAGTATATATTATAGTATAGTTATTTTTATATATTTGCATCATTTTAAAACTTAATTAATAAAGATCATTATATATATAATTGTAGGATGATATCCATGGAAGTACTATTGTGGGGAAGTTTGGTTAAATTGAAGGTTAATTACTTGAAGACATGAAAGAAGAAAGACAAATTATTGTATTATTAAATGTACAAGGAAATATTTATCAAGGTAATTAATATATTTTAAAGTTATATTTTATCTTGGCTAAAACTTGCTCAAAATTTTAACATTTCTTAAAATTTTAAAACTTATTATTTACAATTTATAAACTTGGTCAAATTTTTAATAGTTTAATTTTTTTTTAAACTTATCATTTATTAATTGTATATTTTTCAATTGTTTATCTACTAAATACATTCGCAATATCTTCCATCATTATTAATCCTACAATAAAAAAGGCAAAGAAATTAAGAAAGTAAGTTTAGATTCATAAGAACCCTTCAGCTTCATAAGAATTCACTAAAATTTGACTCTCAAAATTTCAGTTTCACAAGAATTCAAATTTGCAAGATCTTCAAATTCACATTCATAAATTATAAGACTCGCATCCACATTCAAAAAGTCTCATTTGAATTTTGGAGATTCACATCCAAAAGTTCAAAGCTTCGCATTTGAGTTCAAAGCTTCTCATTTAAGTTCAAAGGTTCACATTTGATAAATTTGGGGTTCACATTCAAAAGTTTAAGCTTTTCATTAGAATTTTAGAGATTCACATCCAAAAGTTCAAAGCTTCTCATTCAAGTTCAAAAGCTCACATGCAAAAAAACTTAAAGTTTCACTTCTAAGTTCAAAGGTTCTCACTTAAAAATTTAGAGATTCTCATCTAAAAGTTCAAAGATTCACATTCAACAAACTTTAGGGCTTTACATCTTAAAGATTCTCATTTAAAATTCAAATATTTTCATTTGAGTTTGAAAATTCTCATTCGCATGCAATAATTGTCATGATCAAAGACGCAAGTGTTTTCTCCATGATGCAAATGCAATAATCTAGATTCTCACAATGCCATATTCTTAATCATGATTCACATGTTTACTACATAATGCAAATGCATATCCAAACCAAAGTTTTAAACATCTTTCAAAAAAATAATGCTAATGTAATGCATGTAATGCAGATATCAAAGTCATGAAATTCTAATCAAAATGTAGTAATATGGTCCTCAAGACTCCACCATATCTTATATTTCTTTTCCAACTCTAGCTTCTTAGCACCTAGAACAAGTTTTGTCAATGATCTTTGCCATCTTGATCATCATTTATAGGACTCTCAATACTAACAATTTCAAGACAAGTTTTATCCATTGCCCCATATCATTTAATCATGACTCACAAGCTCTTCAGTACTAGCAATTTTAGTATAAATTTCATCCATTGACCTATACTATTCTCACTATTTGATCACAACTCATAAGTTATGTAAGCCAATCCATCACTATGTTCATTTTTGGGTCACATCATTTTTCTAGATTTTGTTGAGCAATCGATCCCCATGTTCATCATTTGGCCATCCCATGTCATTTTTCAAGTTTCTGCTATCTCTTCATCATTTTTGCCTTATCATCTTGGGTTTCTTTCAAATGAATACAAGACTTTTTTTTTTGCACATTGTCATTCATTCATCATCATTTCAAATCATGACAACTACAATGCAATCATATATTTTCTTGATTTGTTCTGGGGATATAACAATAAAAGAACACAAGGTGAATTACGGGAAAAGTAATCAATAAAGAACGAGTTTGATACAAAACAAATAGGGAAAGAAACAAATGTCATTGGGATGAATGCTATATCCAAACAATGAATATTCAGATAATTCTGAATATGAATCCAGGGTTCTTTTTCAAAAACTCATTCCATTGACTGTTTAAATCATTTTGAGCTCATCAAACTTTACCTCAGTTTCTAGAAATCTTTAGATACTTCGATCATCCATATGATAGAACTGTCCATCAAACTTTTTAGTTCAAATATTTTTTTCTACCCAAATTGCCCTTTTAGGTTTTCAATTTGAGTCATCATTTTCTTTCATTTCCATTTTTTTTTTCTTTTTCATTTTTTCTCTCTTTTTTTTTTCATTTTTTTCTTTTCTTTCCTTCATTCATTCACCTATCTTTCACATCAATCTTTAGAGCAACCAAACATGATTATGTCATTCCATCATGAGCATGCCTTAGCCCAACATGTAACCATTCAATTCAATCATTCACATTTGATCCAAATGAACTTTTAAAGGTTGTAATGTAGACTATGGTGAAGGGTCATAAAAGAAATGGATATAATAGGCTCAAAACATGTATTAAAAGGGTTCAAAACCAAAGGATCATCACTTGATGCAACTTGGCATTTTGCCCCCATTTCACGTTATTTCACTACTTTTTTCTTTTTCATCAATCTCATTCTTCACAAAAAGGATTCTCATTTCTTTGCTCCAAATCAAGTGTGGTATTTTTCTTTGCTCTCTTTTTTTTTAGACTTTTTAGACTATTTTCTTTCAAAAATTATCCCCTAGTGTAGAGGGTGATCTTTGGTCGGTGCTCTTTTTAGAGAAAAAAATCATAACAAGCTCAAAGGGGTAGCAATGAATGATTTTTCAAATGGTAAAAAAAATGACTATTTTTTATCTCAAATGTGAATAAAAATTTCTTTGAACATCATCTATTAAGCAAAAAAAAGCTCATGAATTTGTTTAAAAGACTACACATCTTCAAGATATATTAATTTCACATTTGTTAGTAGCTGACTTTCATCGCTCAAATAGTCTCATCAGATCAACGTGAAAGAGTTCTCAAAATTAAATCCCAAAATTATTGTTATCATTGTCTTAATATTCATCATTTAAAATTTGAGAATAAGAATGAAAAAGTTATGAAAGGTAACAGAGCATGAAATATGGTTGAGTGAAAAAAAATGAAATGAAATGCATTAAATTGCCTTTTATTGAAATGATAACAAATGAAATTCTACTGCCTAAAAGAAACCTAACATTACTCTAAAAGAAATCCTAAAATGATAAGAAACTTCCAATCAGCTTTATAGTCATTCCCCAAAATTGTACCCCTGTGTAATCAGGTGAAAGATCTTTATTAACATCTTGCCCCTCAATTCATTACAACTCTCTGGGCCTTTTCTGACCAACATGTTCTTGATTTTCACTTAGAGCATTGACATTGTGATTTGATAATAGATTGTCACTAATATTAGGTGTTGTTGCTCTTCTTTGATCAAAAATTACCATTCCATCATTGATTAACCATTGCACCTTATGCTTTAGAATAGTCTAATTTTTAGTGAAATGGCCAGCAATTCTATAGTGATAGTCATAGTGAGTTGTAGCATCATACCACTTAAGATATGATGATTTGAGTGGCTCCACACGATTGGGGCCAATCAAGTGGCTGTTATAAAGCTCTTGATATAACTCTATATAAGTCATGGAGATTGGATCGAATACGAGTTTTTCTCGGGTAATTTGTGTTCTAGTAAACCACTTGTTGGGTTAGCAAAATAAGCTTGGGGCTTTGTGAAAGGTTGAATATTAAGGCTGTATGTGGGAGCTTGAGGGCTAAAAATAGGTTGATATGTGGATGAGTAAGATGGTTGGTGTATAGGTTGGTATGGGTAGGATAAAGTATTATTCACAGCAGAGTAGTATGTGAAGTAACCTTGTGGATAAGGTTGGTATCCCCTAAACTGTCTGTCCAAGCCCACATCTTGAGCTTCAATCTCTTTCTTCTAAGGTACCTTCTTGATTTTTTCTCCTTTCAACTTATCATTTTTAATGGTATTCTTAATAATTTTACTTGAAATCACCATGTCAGTAAAATTCTTTGTGACATTCCCTATCATCTTTTTATAATAGAAAGATTTCAAAGTGCTGACAAACAATACAATGATCTCATTTTCAATCAAAAGAGGTTGCACCTGAGTAGCCATGTCCCTCCACTTCTTAGCGTATTCTTTGAATGATTTAGTCATCTTTTTTTTCATATTTTACAAGAAAATACGATCATGAGCTAAGTCTATGATATGTCAATATTAATTGATGAAGTCATGGGCCATATCACTGTAAAAATGAATACAATTCCTGTCTAGCTGGACATACCACCTAGCAGTAGAGCCAGTGAAGCTATCTTGAAATACGTGCATCAAGAGTTTTTCATTATTGATATGGGCAGCCATTTTTTGATAATACATAGTAATGTGAGTCTTCGGATACTTTGTACCATCATACTTCTCAAACTCTAGCACCTTGAACTTCGAAGGGATAACCACATTTGGGATTAAGCAAAGTCTAGTAGCATCAACAGAACCATAAAACCTAATTCTTTTTATAGCCCGCAACCTTTATTCAAGTATACTAATCTTCGAATCTTCTTGAAATTCTACCACCTTTGTCATTTTTTTGTCCTTCCCTTTCAAGTCATCTAGATCAAGAACTTGAATTGGTTTTACTACTTTTTTAGTAAAGACATGATTCACATAGCTATAGTAATAGCCTGAGTTCGAAGTTGATGGCATTTCAGGGAATACAAAATATGTGAATTATTGTGGTGGTATATCCTGTGTGGACTGAGCTTGTTGTGGCCTAAAACTTGAAGGATATAGAGGGTCAACCACTTTTTGTGATAGAGGGCCCTGTTGGCTTGTGTTATCTTCTATCTGTTTTCTCTTGTTCAACTTATTGAGGACATCCAGAATCTTACTCAACTCATTTTCAATCTTTTCCTATGCTTTTTCTAATTTTTCAAATCGGTGAGAGTTTTTTTGCTCCATTTATCTAACTCAGGCTCTTGTGTTATATTGATGGGTGAGGTTCTTGCTAGATGAAACTATTTTTGAACCTTGAGTACCACAATTATATGGTTATTAGAAATTATGAGTTCTATGTATAATATGCAAATGTATGCATGAAATATACTAATATTTGCCACATCACAATTATTGATAAAAGAAATCTCTGTTTGAAACTTTATTAAATAAAATTTCAAAATTACATCCTAAAAAAGTCAAAACAATATTCTAAAGTCCTAAACATCATCCTTTATTTCTAATGCCTCCTTATAAACATCCTAGCTTACTGGTAATGATTTTATGCTTCATCTAGAAAATCAAGCAATTGTTGTCCATGCACTCCCACTGGTTGCACCATAACCTTCAAATTTTCCACTTTTTTTCCATTTATGTTGCTTTATTTGCAACAATGCATATTTGATCAAACAAATACCTTAGATGCCTTTGTTTTTCTGTGCACATGTCTTTCCATAACTTACTCTATTAAGCTTGTTTCCTGCATTCATCAGACAAAGCTTCTACTTGTGCTATGTGTCGATCCACTATGTCTGGTAGCATTTGGCTATGTCTATGTAATCTGGCAGTGGCCTTTTGTTCTTCCTCCACCCTCACTTTTAACAATTCATTTTTTTTTAAAAGCCGGGCAAGCTCGAGTGTGACTGATGAATGTGTCATGTCTAGATAATTAAATAAGGCTTTCCATTGATCTTTTTGTTCTGTCAGACTCTAGATTTTCATTAATCTTTTTGTTCTTTCTTGAAAATTTTATATTAAATAATCCAACGATGGAGTTTCTATAAGTGAAACAGTAATTTTCTTACATACTCTTGAGGTGAGAGAATTTTCTTAATTTTCTGCCAAAAGTATTGGAGTTAATTAAGAATAATTTTTAAAAAAATAATTACTTGGTAAAAATTTTAAAGTCTTTTGGATAATATGAAATTAAGCTGGTATCATCTTTCGATGAGCGTTGTAAGGGTGCTATAACCTTCCTCACACGTAACCGTACTCTTGAATCCTGTTTTGGTTAGTAAACCCGAACATATTCTTTTAAGGACCCTTAAGCTTAAGTGTTCCTTGAAAGAATAGATTCTTTAGGTGGTCAATCGTACCTAAACAAAAAAGATTGGTGACGACTACTTAAAGTTAATGTCAAGCGATAAATCTTCAGATCTAGACGTTATGACAGTTTGATGACTCCACTAGAGAATCAAGAGTCATGCTAGCAAATAAATTCGTGTTATCTAAAAAACCTAATAAAATTGAACCTTTTTGTATAAATTTTTTTATTCATTCATTCTATTTATTTACTCTATTAATATTATCATTCATATGCATGTACATAACATGAGCTCTATACCTGAGCTTCGTCTCTTAGGAGGGAGTAAAGTACCTATTACTTTCATGAGGTTTTAATACCTCCAAAGTGCTTACAAAATACTCTTACTCAAATTGAACATTTTTTGCTTGTATCCTGTAATGGGTGAGGATTGAGGTACCTTACTAGTTTGTAATAGACAATGATGTAAGAAATAATTTGGAAACCTTTAGACTTTAACTTAGCACTACATATAGTGAACCCTAGAAGTGCCTAGCCTATAGATAGAACCATCTCTTTCCCTTTAGAATTGACAAAAAGTATAAGATTCATTTTTCTTATTATATGTGACATTTTAATTTCTTTAGTTATTTGTTTATTTATTTCTCTTTATTTGATGTAGTAACCTCTTCTCTTATTCATGTTTGCATGATCCATACTCATATCATAAAGTTACATAAAAAACATTTGTCTGAAAGATGATCTTTAACAACGAGTTTTTCATGGACTTCACAAAATGATCAGTTTGCTCTTCATCTGTATTTGCTCCTTGTGAGTCAATCAATGAAGTAAAGGTCCAGTCAGAAAAGATTCAACTAAAGATAAGGGATTGTTTACCAATCAGATATGATTTTACTTTATCTTAAGAGACATTTATCTTCCTCAAACAAAATAATCTAGAGGATTTGGTTGATATATGAAAGAAAATGAGTCCATTAAGATAAGAGGAGTTTTGCCAAGATATGGGCACATAGCACACTTTTTTACAGTAAATGTCAACAATCAACTAATTAGAGCTACAATGCAATTTTAGGATCCTGCATACAAGTGTTTCATCTTTAATGAAGTGGACATAACGTCAACCATCGAAGAATACTTGACCTTGTTGGGCCTGTGACAAGATATATGTTAAAAAAACACAATTCAAGATTTCATAAGGATTTGGCTCATCTCATGGGGATAAACAAGGAGATTGTAGATTCTCATATAAAGAAGAAACAAGAACAACTTTGCCTACCTTGAAAGTTCTTTCATGATTTCCTAGTGCAACATACCGATGAAGAACGAGGGTTAGACATATTTACCTTAGTCATATACGAAATGGTGATATTTTCAAAGGTTCTGAGTTATATTGAAATAGCAGTGATCGACTTCTTCGAAAGTGTGATTAATGGCTGTAACCCTTCAATGATAATATTAACAGAAACTATCAGATCTTTGAGTTATCTTCATCAAATTGAAAGACGTTTTATAAATTACATAAAGTTATTGTACCTATGGATGAAAAGCCACTTCAAATGAAAAAAAAGGTACTTTCTTGAAGCTTTATGTCGCAATTGAGCTTTGATGAAGGAATTCTATGAAAGTGGGTAGTCAAAAGGAAAATCTAAAAAAAAAATGTTTGGCTTTCTTATAAAAACTGATAAGTGCCAATGTAAGATAGTTAGTCCCATGGATGAATCATGAACCTATACTATATCAATGTAGAGATAACGTTGTGATCCCACTTCTAGGTTTATGGGGAGTAACAAGTTATGCTTCACTTCTAGTGAGGAGACAATTTGGGGTAAAACAGTTCATTCCTATGATGCATAAGCTTCGTCAATCAAATTTTTCTTACAGTGAGCCAAAAGCATTTCAGAGGATGAATGAGCTGATTAAAGCATGAAAAAACCCTCATATAGTGAGTCTTGGACCATTCACTAATAAGATCACTCAGAGGTGCTTGGGTTGGAGAGCAAGATGAAGACAAGAAATGGTATTCACTTATGAAAATTTTTTACCACCAACAACAAAAAAACTTGAAGGGACACCATTAAAATTGGAGCTTGCAGTAAAAGAATTTGAGTCTGAAAAAGATAGGCTAAAGCAAGAGATTCAGAAGCTTCAAGAGGAGAAAGATCAGTGGAAAGATAAGGCTGAAAAATAAGAAGCTAAAGTCTACAAGATTGCTAAAGAACGTGATACAACTATTGAAGACCTAGCGAAGCTGCACCAACATAAAAGGTTATGTGTCAAGGTAAAAGCTAAAAAGATAACAATCGCTGAGTTGATAGATGAAAATAAGCGATTAAAGGAAAAATATGCTGAATTAGAGGAAAAAAGTACCCAAGTACAAATAAAGAATAATATGTTGAACAGCTACCAAAGCAAATTAAGACAAAGGTTGAATGAACAAGAAGACTACATTGCTGCACTGGTTAGAAAACATAGAAAGTGATCATACCAAGTTTGGTGTGGTGAAAGGAAAAATCTAGGAAGACAGAAGTGCATTGAGCACTTAACTACCCAAATTTACAAAGAGGTATGTAAGACAAGAGAGATGATAAAAAAGGCAGAGGCATTGAAACAAATGGCAACCCCAGTACGAAAATATGGGCAGCCTCTCCTGAACTTCATCGAGGAAGCCAAAGACCAGTATGAGTAGATCAAATAATTTTATGGTTATAACTCTAGGATGATAAAATCTATGTAAACGAAAGTTCTTTGGAATAAATGAAATGTTTTGGTTGAATACTATCTTAAGGCAAATGTTCTTTTTATGTATGTATTTTCATCCATTGCATTTTCATTCAATACATTTAACAAAGTAACCATAAGATAGTTATATAAACTTACTAATTCTAAGATATAGTATTCAAGGTTCAAGAATAGCTCAATCCAGCAAGAACCTCACTCACCGATATAACACAAGAACCAAAGCCAAATAAATAAAGCAAAAAAACTCTCAACGATTTGAAAAATTAAAAAAAAACACAAGAAAAAATTGAGAATGAGTTGAGTAAGATTTTGAAAGCTCTCAACAAACTCAACAAAAAAAAAGGGATAAAAAAATACAAGCCAACAGGGTCCACCATCACAAGAAGTGACTGACCCTCTATATCCTCTAGGTTTTGATCCACAATAAGCTCAGTCCACACTGGATATACGGTCATAGCAGTTCACATATCCTGCATACCTTGGAATGCCATCAACTTCAAACCTTGGGCATTACCATAACTATTTGAATGCTGTCTTTACTGAAGAGACAGTAAAACCGACCCAAGTTTTTAACCTCGATGTCTTGAAAGAGAAGGAGAAAGAAAAAACAAAATTGATGGAATCTTAGAAAGATAAGAAGATTAGTATGCTTAAACAAAGGTTACGAGCTATAGAAGAAATTGAGTTTTATGGTTCTTTTGAGGCTACTGGGCTGTGTTTAGTCCCAGATGTGGTTATTGCACCCAAGTTCAAAGTATCAAAATTTAAAAAATGTGATAGTATAAAATACTCAAAAATTTATATAACCATGTATTATCGAAAAATGACAACCCGTGCCCATAATGAAAAACTATTAATGCATGTTTTTCAAGATAGTCTTACGAGCTTCGCTGCTAGGTGGTATATTCAGCTGGACAGAACTCACATCCGTTTTTAGAGAGACATGGCCCATGATTTCATGAATCAATATCGACATATCATGGATTTAACTCTTGATCGTTTGTCTTTACAAACATGAAGAAAAAAGTAAATAAGTCATTTAAAGAATATGCCCAGAGGTGGAAAGATGTAACTTTTCAAGCACAACCACCTCTAACTGAAAAGGAAACTACAATGTTATTCGTCAGCACTCTGAAATCTCCCTATTATGAAAAGATGGTAGAAAATACAACTAAAAATTTGGTCGACATGGTGATTTAAGGAGAAATTATTGAGAGTGCCATCAAGAATGATAAGTTAGAAGGAGGAAAGGCATCAAGTAAAAAAAAATTGAAGCTCAAGTTGTGAGTTTTGATAGGCAACAATTTAGAGGATATCAACCCTACCCACCACAAGGATACTTTCCATATTATCATACTGTAAATAACACTTTTCCTTACCCATATCAACCAATCCACAGTCATCTTACCCCCAAACATATCAACCTTCTTTTAAGCCTTAAAGTACCGCATACAGTTTCAACACTCAACCTGCCTCAAGACTTCAGACACGTCCAGCTAGCCTGATGGGTGGATCACGAGAGCAACAAACTACTTGTGAAAAACCTGTATTTGACTCAATTTTGATGACCTATACAGAGCTATATCGTGAGCTTTACAATATTCATCTAATTGTTCCTAGCAAATTGGAGCCACTCAAGTCACCTTACCCTAAATGGTATGATCACATAGCCTATTGTGACTATCACTACGGGATTACTGATCATTCCACTGAAAATTACACTATCTTGAAATACAAAGTACAGCGACTGATCAAGGATAAAATGATTAGTTTAGATACAAGATAGGTAACTACACCAAATGTTAGTGGCAATCCTTTGCCTAATCACAATGTGAATGCTCTGAGTGAGAAATAAGAGCATCTTTTGAAGAGAAAAATGACAGATATTAAGACCTCTTAGTCAGCTGTTTGATGCTTTATGGAGAGCTAACGTGATACAACTAGCGGGTTTGCACAGTTATCATGAAATATATATAGCAGGCACTAGTTGTAAATATCATAGTAGAACAATTGATCACTTTGTTGAAGCTTGTGAGCAGTTTCACCAAGAGATACAAAAACTCTTGAATTCATACCAGATGAAAGTTCATGAAGAGGGGAAAATGTAAAAAGTGCGAAAGTATCCATGACTGACAAGCCAACAAAGTTTTTTCTAAAACCAGTGATGATTCACTGTAGGAATAAGCCAAAGTCAGTCATAGACAAACTTATTCCCAGGTCGATAACTTTTAAAATTTTGACTCTATTCTCATATAAAGATGATAAAGTTGTACCTTAAAAATATGGTTGTGATACAATAGTTCAGGGGCAAGAGAAAAATGTCTCTAAGACTGACATCGCTATTATAACTGGTGTAAGGAGCATTACTCGAAGTGAAAGATGCTACACTCCAAAAATATTGAAGAAGGCTAGAAGAGAAAAAGTCAAGGTAAGTGAAAAGCGAAACAACCTTGAAGTGAAACCTGAAAAGGATCGTCTGAAGTCGGTGTCAAAAAAAGAGACTTGTAAATTTTTAAAGTTGGTAAAACATAGTGAATAGTTAGTTGTTAAACAGTTGAATAAAATACCAGCACAAATCTCATTATTATCATTACTGTTAAACTCAGAACCACATCGAAATACCCTATTGAAAGTGTTGAACTAAGCATATATGACACAATATATCTGTTGAATATGTGAACCACCTGACTGGAAATCTAGTTATGCCAAATTATATTTCATTCAGTGATGATAAGATTTTTCAAAAAGAAGGAAAAGTGCCAACGCTCTACTTATCACGATTAAGTGCAAGAGCTATATCATAGCTAAAGTTCTTATTGATAATGGCTTTGCTATCAATGTCATGCCTATGTCAACTTTGACAAGGCTACTAATTGATTAATCTCATATGAAAAATAATCAAATGATCGTCCAAGCTTTTGATGGGACCACAAGAGAAGCATTAAGAGATATTGAGATGCCTTTGTAAATTGGGCCATGCACTTTTAATGTAATGTTTCAAGTAATGAATATCTCTCTATTTTACAATTATCTGTTAAGAAGACCATGGATTCACATGACAGAGGCTATTCCTTCTACTATGCATAAAAAAATTAAGTTCAATATGAAAAGCAAGTTAATGGTAGTGTTTAAAGAAAAAGACATTCTAGTGACTCAGCCATTGAATGCTCTATATGTGGAAGCTACTAAGGAAACGATGGAATGTTCCTATCAATCTTTTGAGCTGGTTAATTTTATGGGTGAAAGACCTAAAAATCAACCATTTTCAAAGATAGTGATGAGCCAAGTCATTAATAAGGGTTGGTATTCAGGAGTAGAGCTAAGTAAGAACTTACAGAGAATAACAGAGCCTTCAACAATAGTAGACAATAATGAAAGGCTAAGCCTAAGCTATGAAATAACAGAATAAAAGATCAGAAGAAGACCAATGGGTAAAACAACAAGATTAATGATCATCCCACACTCATACGAGACTTTTAAACCTGAAAGATTCATGTACCTAAATGCAAAAGAAAGTTTGAAAGAGGCATTCGCCCAATTGACCATCCATGCTATTGAAGATGAAATAGAGCTTGAATAAAATGGGTAGATTCGCCCTTGTTCGTCAAATTATGAGCTAAACAATTGGAGTATCATTGAGATGCCATATACCTTTGAGACTAATGCAATGTAATCATACATCCCAATAGCTATTACGCAAGGCATTGGGGTGATCTTTCTTATTTGAACCGTTTATCTTTCATTATTTTAATAAAAATTAGGAAGGATGCATTTTCATTCATTTTTTCTTGTGCCTTCATTATTGTCATTTTTTCATTTTTCAAACACATCTTGTCAACATATCCCATTTCATTTAATTTCAGCTCTTTAAATGAACAAGAAAATTATGATGACGATCAAGAGGTTAATTTTAAGAATTCAATTAACACTGATGAATTTAACAATAAAAATGATTCTGAAGAGTATGTTATACCTTCGGACCTAATGAGACTAATTGAGCAAGAAAGTAAGCTAATTGAGCCTCATCAAGATATAACTGACTTAATGAATTTAAAAGATGAAATGAATAAGAAAAAAATCAAAATCAATACTTCACTTTCATCGAAAGATAAGCAACGTTTGAAAGATCTACTTCGAGTATTCATAGATGTGTTTATTTGATCTTACCGAGATATGTCAAGTTTAAATACAGAGATAGTAGAGCACAGACTGCCCCTAAAGTCAGAATGTAACCAGTCTAACAGAAATTAAGGTGAATGAAACCTGGAATGCTATTAAAAATCAAAAAAGAGATAAATAAGCAATTTGATGCAAGTTTCTTACAAGTGGCTAAGTATCTAAAGTGGGTAGCCAATATAATACCAATTTCAAAGAAAGAAAAGTATGAATATGTGTAGACTATCTTGATTTGAATAGGGCTAACCCAAAGGATAATTTTTTTTTGCCTCATATCGATACACTGGTAGATAACACGGCTAGACATTCTATGTTCTCTTTTATGGATAGGTTCTCAAGGTATAATCAGATAAAAATGACTATAGATGATATGAAAAAGACCACTTTCATGACCATGTAAAAAATTTTTTGTTACAAAGTCATGCCTTTCGGGTTAAAGAATACTGGGGTAACATATCAAAGAGCTATGGTGACACTCTTTCATGATATGATGCACAAAGAGATTGAGATGTATGTAGACGATATGATTACAAAATCTCGTGAGAATAAAGATCATGTCACCAACCTTAGAAAGTTATTTGAGAGGTTAAGAAAATTTTAACTTAAGTTATACTCAGCCAAGTGCCCCTTCGAGGCAAAGTCAGGAAAGTTGCTAGGCTTTGTGGTCAGTGAAAGAAGAATTAAAGTTGATCCAGATAAAATACGGACCATTCAAAGTTTGTCACCTCCGAGTACACCAAAAGAAATTCAAGATTTTTTGGGAAGATTAAACTACATTTTGCAATTCATATCTCAGCTTACTTATAAATATTATCTCATTTTTAAGCTTCTCTGTAAAAATAACCCTGAAGCATGGAACGAGAAATGTTAGGTGATTTTTGATAAAATTAAGCAATACTTATAAAATCTTTCAGTATTGGTGCCATTTATTCTAAAAAAAATCTTAATTTTATACCTAACAGTGTGCAAGAATTCAATGAGATATGTGCTGGGGCAATAAGATGAGTATGATCGAAGAGAGAGAGCTATTTATTATCTGAGCAAAAAATTCACTGAATATGAGTTCAACTATTCTCCTTTGAAAAAAATATGTTGTACATTAACTCGGACTGCCAAAAGACTCAGACAATATATGCTTTATCATATCACTTGGCTTTTAGTAAAACTGGATCCAATTAAGTACATTTTTTAAAAGCTTTCTTTGTCTGAGAGAATTGCTAGGTGACAAGTAACGCTCTCAGAATATGATATCATATATGTGAGCCAAAAGGTAATCAAAATGATTGTAATAGCTAAGTTTCTTGCATATCGTACTATCAAAAAATATGAACCAATAAGATTAGAATTTCCTGATGAAGATCTGATGACTGTTTCTCAATTAGAAAAGGGGAAGCATGAAAAAAAATGTTGGAAGATATATTTTGATGAAGCTGCCAATGCCTTGGGACATGAAATTGGGATAATTTTGATTTCTTCAGAAAAACAATACTATCCTATAACAGTGAGGTTAAATTTTAACTACACAAATAACATCGTTGAATATGAGGCATGTGTCATTGGTCTACAAGCTGCTATAGATAGAAGAATGAGTATTAAAAGTGTTTTGAAAACTCAGATCTAGTTATATATCATTGAAAAGAGAATGAGATACGAGAGATTCAAAACTTGTTTCATATATTTTAAAATTGATAAAGTAATTTGAAGATATCAAGTTTGATCATTTACCCCGAGAGAAGAATTTGATTGTCGATGCATTAGCTACTTTGGTTGCAATGATCCGAATTAATGATAGTTCTGACATTCAGCCCATCAAGTTAGATGTCAAAAATATGCTAGCTCACTGCTCAAATGTATAAAAAGAGAAGGATGAGAGGCCTTGATATTATGATATCTTACAGTACATTAAAAATCAGCATATCCAGTCCAAGCAACAGAGAACGATAAAAAGGTCATTCGAAGATTAACTGTGAGCTTTTTTCTAGATGAGAATGTTCTGTACAAAAAGAGCCATTATCAAGTATTACTAAGATGCGTAAGTAAAGTTAAAGCAAAAAAAAATCATTGAAGAGGTGCATGATGAAATATGTGAAGCATATGCCAATGGAGATATAATGACAAGACAGATCATGAAAGTAGGGTACTATTGGTTGGCAATGGAAAGTGATTGCATTGACTATGCTCGTAAATGTCATAAATGCCAGATATATGCTGATAAGATTCATGCTCCGTCATCTGCTCTATATGTTTTGGCATCACCTTGATCATTCTAGATATGGGGCATGGATGTCATTGGTCCTATTATCCCAAAGGCTTTTAATGGGCATAGGTTCATTTTCGTGATGATAGATTATTTCATGAAATGGGTAGAGGCAGCATCATTTGTAAATGTAACACGATCTGTGATTTGCAAGTTCATAAAAAGATAAATCATTTATAGATATAAACTTTCAAAGAAAATTATTTCAGACAATACTAAGAATCTAAATAGTAAGATGATGCAAGAAATATATGCCTAGTATAAGATCAAGCATCATAACTCAACATCATATCGGCCGAAAATGAATGGGACAGTAAAGGCAACTAACAAAAATATAAAAAAATTCTTGAGAAGATGACTGAGACCTATAAAGATTGGCATGAGAAATTATTGTTTGCACTGCATGTATATCGAACGTCAGTGCGTACCTCTACTAGGGCCACTCTATTTTTTTTGGTTTATGGAATGAAAGCTGTATTATCAGTAAAAGTAGAGATCACATCCTTGAAGGTTCTAAAAGAAATTGAACTGAAAGAGGCTGAATAAATTCGAGAGCACTATGAATAGTTAAATTTCATTGAGAAAAAAAGATTGACGACGCTGTGCCATGGTCAGCTATATCAAAGAAAAATGATAAAGGTTCATGATAAAAAAGTTTGACCTCATTGCTTTCGAGAAGGAGAGTGGATCTTGAAAAGAATTCTTGCAAATCAGCATGATAATAGAGAAAAATAGACTCCAAATTAAAAAGGACCATATGTGGTGAAACGAGCTTTCTCGGATGAAGCACTGATACTGACTGAAATGGATAGAAAAGATTTGCCCCATCCTATAAATTTTGATGTTGTGAAGAAGTATTATGCGTGAAAAAAAAATTAAAAAAATAAAAAAAAAAACTCAATGCAAAAACTCTAAGAAGGTGATTCGAGTCATAGGGGATTATCTAAGTTGAAAACCTAAAAATACAGCTTAGGTAAGGAAGATATAGCATCAAATCTAAAAATTCGTTGGAATGAAGGCTAGCATAGTCTGATAAGCTCTAAACTATTAAGTGCATCAGGTGGTTGAGTTTTTCAAAAATGACCTTGGGATGTGTTATCATGATTGTCCGATTGTTTATTTTTGGGTATTTTTCCCTTACCTATCTTTGTAATTCTTTCATGGCCAAAGTTTATCGACGTTTTGCTAATAAAAGACATTCTACTTCATATTTTATGTGTCCCTTTTGTTGATTATTTCCTAACCATCTTTATTCTTTTCTCCTCCATACCTTACAATGAAAGAAATATGTGAATGCATTCTTACTTTTTTAGTTTGAAATAATGATTAATAAATGAATAAAAGCATAAAAGATTACTACATTACATTAGAGAAGTCAAGAGTGATAAAAACAAATTCGAAATGTTCAGTTTCTGATGAGGACATTAAATTTGGGAAAGGGTTTTAAATGAAAGAGATATCTGAAAGTTACGCTGACTCGATCTTTGAAGAATAGTGTAACATGATCTTTGAAGAATAAAGGATTCAAGGCACAAGAAAAGAGCTTGAAAAACTCAAGTACCATAACTGAATGAGAATTAATTAGTCAGCATTTGTATAGCATGCATTGAATTCCACATGCATTGCATATATTACATTTTTAAAAAAAAACACAATGCATAAATTCAAAAAGTAGGGGTATTCCAAGATCTCACATGAAAAAGGCAGATGTGAAGACTTTTCGATGTAAAAGTTTCAAATTTGAAGAAAAGCTTGTGAGATAGGTTTCTAATCCTTGAAATTGGATATCTTTTACCATTATGATCGATTTGTAAAACCCTTGGACATAATCTCTTGAAATTCCTTCAAACACGATCTTTGACTTCTCCAGACATGATTGTCAATGAGAAAATTATTTTTCAAAAGTCGTGGTGCCTTTGTTTATAGGAGCAATTTATTTTTCAAAGTTATGGTGCTTCTATTTAGAGGAACAATTTATTTTTTAAAAATTTTAGTGCATCTATTTAGATAAGCAATTTATTTTCAAAGTTGTAGTGCCTCTGTTTAGAGGAGCAATTTGTTTTCAAAAGTTATGGTCCATCTGTTTAAAAAAGCAATTTACTTCCAAAAATCGTTAAACATTTGTTTAAGGAGCTTTGCTTATTTTTCCAAAGTCGATGAGCCTCTATTTAGATAAGCTTTGTTTACTTTCCAAAGTCATTGAACCTCTGATTAAAGAAACTTTGATCAAGATTTTAATAAAAAAAACAACAAAAAATGTCGAGTTAAGTCTTAAATGAATATCTACGTCTTTAAACAATTTTTGTTTCACAAAAAATATGCAAAGAAGGACAACTATGACACCCAATTTAGTCTAGGCCCGGATCAATTGGGCCTCGCCTAAATGGGCAAGATGGGCTATTTTTTTATTTTTTTATTTTTGTTTATTATTTTTATTATTTACTATTATTTATTAGTTATATTATTATTTATATTACTATTATTATTATTATTATTATTTATTTTATCTTTTTTTTTATTAAATTAGGTGATAATGATTAGATCAATTAAAAATAATCCAAAAAAATGGTGAAAGTTGATTTGACCGTGAATTTGGGGGCTGACAGAGTTGAAATTGAATTCAAAGTTTGAATCTCAATCCCAGATGAAATTGGGATTGATCAAAAACTCTTTTGATCAATCCCTATAAATAGATGCTGAAACGTACAGGAAAAGACACAACAGAGAAGTGAAATAGAACCAAAAAGTGTTTAAAGGTAGTTTAGAAATTTTAAAAAAAATTTTTGAATTTTTTAGAGTTTTTTTTGGAATTTTTGGAAATTTTTCAAAATTCGACAAAATTTTTCGGTGAGATTTAAGTTTTCGAAAAGTTTTTCGACGAAAAACCCAGATTCTAGCCATATTTTCCAATTTTTGATGTACTTTTTTAATTTTTGATTAAATATTCAACCGAAAACTGGGTTCTACTAGAGAGAGGGAAAAAAAAAAGAGGGAAACAAAGAAAGAGGGAAGAAAAGCATCTGAAGAAAATCAAAAGCTTTTGCCTTTTATACCCATTGAAAACGACCTCGTTTTGACCTTACTAAGACCCATGATCCGCGCGTTTTCCATTTGGGCCATCTGACCTATAGCGCAACCTGCTTTTGACCCAAGTTTGACCTACACCTAAGCCAGTCTTTCCAGTCAAGCCGAGCCACCAAGCCGCATCATCCAAGCCATGGTCTGTGCTTGTAACCGAACTAAATCCCAGCCGTTAAACCAAGCCGCCTTAAGGTTTTTTTTTATTATTATTATTATTGTTGTTATTATTTCTAAATTAAAATTATTTGGTATTCTTTAATTTTTTTTTTTTTTTATTTTATTTTATTATTATTTTTTTATGATTTTTTTAAATAAAAATTTATAAAAGCATTTTTAGAAAAAAATTGAAAGTATCAATTTTTCTTAAAAATAAAGTTTCTAAAATAAAAAATTTCCAAAAGCATTTTAGGAGAGAGTTGAAAGTATCAATTTCTCTTGAAAATAAAGTGTTAAAAATTATATACTTTTAAAAAAAATTGAAAGTATCAATTTTTTTAAAAAATAAAATTTTTAAAATAAAAATTTTTAAAAGCATTTTGGAGAAAGTTGAAAGTATCAATTTTTCTTGAAGATAAAAAGATTTAAAAAATATTTTTTAAAAAAAATTGAAGTATCATTTTTTCTTTGAAATTAAATTAAAAAGAAAAGCATTTTAAGAAAAGTTGAAAGTACTAATTTTTCTTAAAAAAGTTTGACAAGAAAAATATTTTTGAGAAAAAGTTAAAAGTATCAATTTTTCTTAAAATAAAACTTTCAAATGCTTTAAGAAAAAATTGAAAGTATCAATTTTTCTTGTATAAAAGTAAATGAATTTTTTTAAAAAGAAAAAAATTTATATCTAAAATTGAGTTTTTATTTTCTTTTCCTTTTCTTTCTTGAACACAATGATTCAAATGCAATTTCAAGCTCAAATCCAAAATTTTCACAAACAATGAGAGGGAATACTTTAATTCAATTCTTGGTGATTATTTGAAAGAAAATGAGATTTTTCACCAAAGTTCTTGTGTTAAAACCTCCCAACAAAATGGGATTGCATAACATAAAAATTGTCATCTATTTAAAGTCGTTCAACTATCATATTTATCAATAATGCTTTTAAGTTTTTTTAGGGAGATGCTATTTTAACAGCCCCATACTTGATCAATAAACTTCCTAGTAGAATTTTCAATTTCAAAACACTATTGAATATGTTACTTGAATCATATCCACAAACTATGCTGTTTACCTCTTTACACCCAAAAGTCTTTGGTTGCACATCTTTTGTTAACAACAAAAGTCCATCTTATGGGAAACTAAAACCCAGAGATATAAAATTTATCTTGATTGGTATTCTCCTACTCAAAAAGGATATAAGTGCTAGTATCCATTCACAAAACAAAGATGTCACAATTTTTGCAAATCAACCCTTTTACCCAAAACCAACTCTTCATGGGGAGATACTAGGTAAAGATAGGCTTTGAAAATTTTCCATTCCACTTTTTATAACATCTGTTATTCCTATTACGTCACCAACATAAGCTAAGTTGGAAACAGGGACAGGTTCATTTATGCTTAATCCTCAACAAGAAACAAAGCTCGATGTTTATTCACGACGTAAACCACAGCCTTAGGAAGTACAAATTTAGTACAAATTTTTGTGGCCCAGCCATATTGTCAAGAATCTGATCCATAAGTAAATTCTAAATTAGAAAATACTAAGCCTATAACACTATCACTAGTGAATACCAATTCGTAAGCAAATTTTGAATTAGAAAAGTTTGTCCCTACCACACCATCACTAGTGACTACTCCACCTAATGATCTAGACAAACCTATAGCACTTAAGAAAGGTATAAGATCGTACACTCAACACCTATTGTCTAATTATCTATCTTATAGTCATTTGTCTACTTACATTTTGTACTATGATAAAAAAAAAGATTAAGGAAACTAAAATCTCACAAATATTCATAAAACTCTAAAAATCCCAAAATAGGAAGTTGCTATGCTTAAAGAGATGAGAGCATTGAAAAAGAATGAGACATGGGATGTTGTAGAGTTACCTAGAGAAAAAATACGAATTAGATGTAAGTGGGTGTTTACTATTAAGTATAATTAAGATGGTGGAATAAAGAGACATAAGACCCGCTTAGTTGCGAAAAGATTTACTCAAACTTTTGGAGTATAGTACACTAAAAACTTTGCTCCAGTTGCTAAATTGAATACTATAAGGGTATTACTTTCACTAGCTACTAATCTTGACTCGCCATTACACCTAATGAATATTAAGAATGCATTTCTTAATGACAAGTTGGATGATGAAGTTTATATGGATTTGCCTCATAGCTTTGGAAGGGGAAACAATGATAGGAAGTTATGCAAATTGAAAAAGTCTCTCCATGGTTTAAAACAATCACTAAAGGCTTGGTTTGATCGCTTTGCAAAGTCAGTAAGAAGACATAGATTTAGCCAAGGACAAATTGATCACACTCTATTTTTTTCAAACACTCACAACGTGAAAAAAAAGACTATTTTGATCGTTTATGTTGATGATATTATATTGACAGGTGATGACACTGAAGAAATAGAAAGGCTAAAAAAAACTCTTGGAAAAGAATTTGAACTTAAAGATTTTGGACAACTAAAATCATTTTTAGAGATGAAAGTTGCAAGAAGCAAGAATGGCATTATTGTTTCCCAAAAGAAATATACGGTTGATCTCTTGAAAAATACCAGCATGCTTGGCTATAAACCAACTGATACACCTATAGATCTTAATACAAAGCTTGGCAAGAAAAGAGAAATTCTAGTAAATAAGGAGAGGTATCAACGACTAGTTGATAAGTGGATCTACTTATCTCAAACAAAACCTGATATTGTCTTTATAGTTAGTGTAGTAAATCAGTACATGCACTCTTCATTTGAGGAGCATTTTAAAGCTGTGTATTAAATCTTAAGGTATTTGAAGGCCACACCTGATAATGTTTGTTGTTTGAGAAGAATGAACAAAAAAAAAAGCATTCACAGATACAGATTAGGTAGGATCAATTGAAGATAAAAAATCCACATCTAGGTATTGTACAAAGATTTAGGGTAATCTCATGAGGTGGAGAAGCAAGAAACAGTCTATTGTTGCTCGAAGTAATGCAAAAACAAAACTTAGAGCTTGTGCACAAGAAACTTGTGAACTTATTTAGCTAAAGAGACTTTTAGGAAAACTAAAAATGACAATTGAATAACCTATGAAACTGTATTATGATAACAAGGTTGCTATAAATATTGCTTATAATCTAGTGCATCATGATCAAACAAAGCATGCGAAAGTTGATTAGCATTTTATCAACAAGAAAATTGACATATAAGTGATCTATATGACCTATGTTCCTGCAAAGTAACAAGTAACAGATACCCTAACAAAAGGACTACATAAACCAAGCTTTGAGACTCTTGTTGACAAGCTGATAATGATAACTATCTATTCTCCAGCTTAAAGGGGAGTGTTGACATATTATGTATCAAATTAGGATCAATATCCTGATTTGTTGAGATTTATATTTCTTGTCTTTTATTTGCTTTTATGTTTGGATGATTGTGCCTTGATTTTGTAGGTTTCTTTGTACATATCAATACCTCTATATATTTAGGGTTTCCTTTTAGTATAATAACACTAAAAAAACATTGTTTTTATCATTGTTTTCAATATTTCCTCAAGAGATTATAGTAATAAATAAGTTTTTTATGTTAGGTTGATATAATTTTAGAAAGTTTAAAATTATACTAGTATTAATTTATAAAAAGTACTTTTTGAAATTATTAATTATTATTTACTTATGTTTGATTAAATGTTAAAACATTATTTGGGTATATTTCATTTCTTTCTTTTAAAAAAAAAATCTAACTTTATTCGTAATCGGATTTAATTTTATATTCTTTGATAAAAATTTAAAAATATAAGGAAAATAAAATTTGATAAAAATAAAAATAAATAAAGGAAATAAAACCATGGTGAACCCAAAATTATTACTTTTTGCTATCATACTAAAAATATATTTATTAGAAAGAAAATAAAATTTTTAAAATTATTAAGAAGGAAATTAAAATAACATTTTTTCTCTAATTTAAGTTGAATTTTGAAAACCAAGTGCAGAAATGATAATTCTATTTCGTTATTAAAAATTTTAAAAGTTATATTTATTTTTTAATAAATATATTTTAGTATGAGAGGAAAGAGTAATAATTTTGAATGTATTATCTTAAATTGTAATTCTCTCTTATTTTTATGCTAAAATTGATTAGAGAACCATATTGACACCATTTTAAAAGGTTTGGGACTATCATCCAACAATTTAAAGATTAGGGATCAAAATCAAATCCAAATAGAAGGTTTAGGACTAAAAATGTACTCAAAAAGTTAAACCTAAACAAATATTTTCCTTTAACAAGCTAGCCTTCCTGTAACTTGTACCAAACTGAAAGGAAAAAGTTACTGACAGCAAAAAGATATGTATAGAAGGTTTCTGCAACCAACACATCCTTCAGCCAATAACATGTCATTCTTAATCACCCATCTTTTGATTAATTTAATTTATTCACCAACCAACAATGAGAATAAGTATGTCAGCTTTTGTTTGGGCTTCCTCAACAGAAAGGCCAAGTAATCTAAAAGTGGCCCCCAATCCTCCCTTGTGACCTAAAGACATGCTCATATTTCCATAATTAAATATTGCTAAATTAAAGATATCCAAACAAATATAACACATAGACCAATACTAATTGCACATCAATCGAACCAGCTTAAGTACGATTAGCACTGTTTTCTGCTAAATATATCTGACACTAGAAACTTGTTATGGTAATATGATTGAACTTCATATCTATTAAATATCATAAAATTAACGGGCCAAGTTGTCTTTCTCAAATCTAGAAAGCAAACTTTATTTGGTAATTCTCCATAGAGGAATAAACAGATACCTATCCGTTCCTGAACCAGATATTCACTTATGGCTTACTACGAGGGATCAATATTGAAATTAATAATCGCCAACACGGTTGTCTATCTTAAACTAGAAAAGCAAACTTTATTTTGAGTACAGACTCCACTGGATGATAAACCACGATACTTATTCTGATTCCTCGACCACATATTCCACTAAGGGCTCCTACCTGCTACGATAATTGAAATTTATGACTGCAACTGTCTTCTTCGACTGAAAGAATGATTTGTTCAGTTTCCTAGAAATGTCATCAACTTTGTGGCTTACATCACCATGCTGGAGAGTCAGAACTAGTTCAAGGAAATTTTTCATAGCGAATGGAGAATTAATACTATTAGCATTCACATGATCGCTTGCTTATAAACTCTTTTAGTAAGTATATACCATTTAGAGCAATTAAGACAGCAGCATCAAGAAATTAATCCAGGTTAAGGTAAAACAACAAAATTAAGTCCTGAACTAAAACTGCTTAAGACAAAAAAAAAAAAATTGATGCCACATTTTTCAAATTCATGAGAAAAATTAAAAAGATATCAAATCTTCAAGAAACCAGCATAAAAAATAACTCTAGGTAGTTAAAAGTAAAATTAGTAAATTAATTGAATGTATTGAAACCTTCCACAAATGATGCAAAAGGGTTAATTTAAAAGTACAATTTATGTGATGTGTTATCTGTATTACCTGCTTCCTGGGTCTGTCGCATCATCATTCTCCACATCAAATGGACAAGGAAATTCAGGGTCATCAAAATCATCCCGTAAAGACCTTGGAACTTCGGGAAAATGAAACTCGAGGTGAGCTGCTGGAAGATGCCTTCACTCTAGAATATTTCCAATAGTCTTCTTTCTTGATAGCAAACAGCTAGACGAGACAAAAATAAATAAACAAATTCCAAAGGGCAAAACAAGATACACTAGAAAACACAACATACCAATGATGAGTATATGAAATACCTTCTCAACGGTTACACGAATTCGAACTGGACCCATATTATTATCAGACTTAGAAGTACCAGCTTTTGTAATTAAGGGGAGATGATGGTGGCAAATTTTGCTTGCAGGACAACACAGGGGAATTAGCAAGCTTAGGAGCAGGTACATTTACAGGAGCACTTTCAGAACGTAAAAGGGCTTTTGACAGATGACTCCCAGTAATGTGTATAGGGGGTGATGGTGAGGGGGAAGGGAAAGGGGAGGCAGAGAAATTGGGAGGACAATACTCATCAAAATTGATATATTCTTATGAGCTAGTAAGGTCTCAAGAGGATGAGGAGGTAAGCTCATAGGTGGCAAACAGTGAGAGCTTGGGTTGGAAACCGAAGAATGAGATTCTAAATATGTTCATGATGGTGAAAAAGAAACCAAAGGCGGTGAAGCCTTGTAATGGTCATAACTCTAACCATGTCTTCTTGAGAATGGCAAAGATGAAGGAGAGTTGTGCGACACAGGAAAAGATGGGAACCTCCTCAGTGGGTCTGCCAATGGGCTTCCAACATAATCTGGTATAAATTGAGGGAACATATGGGTTGATGACTCAGAGCTTATATCTGAGATTGATGACCGGAACAAAACTGAAAAGCAAAGCCTTCCACATGATGTGTCCAAAGGGGTAAACCAAAATCGTTGCATTTCTGCCACTTCTTTACAAGTGAAGGGTTTCAACAAAAGAGGATACCATAGGAACAAGCTTAAAGGCATGAAGTTGACCAGATGAATTGAGATCACAAAAAATCTTGTATGCAGGTAAAAGCCTAACAGTCATGTATAAGGACCTCAACAGCAATATCAATTTCTTATATAGCGTACTCAAATTATTACTACTTAACCTTACACTTCTTGTTCTACAATCCCTACAGTTTCTACTTTCATGCTGCATAAACCATCTTTCTATAGTCTTTTCACTTTTTTTCTCACTACCTGAATCTTTTTAATCAGAATCAGAGATTCAAATTGCGTTGTGGACACGTTTTCGGTCGTGTTACGTTTATCACAATTGCGTATATAACGAAAATCATTGCAGTCATCAAAGTCGTGAATTTTTTTTAATTTTTCATAATTTACTATAAAATGTAGTAATTATAATTATAATAATAAAAATTAGTACTTATAATTTTTAAAGTAATTTATGATATTTTAATTTTTATTTATAAATTAAAATAATTTTTTCATGTTTTGTAGTTATAATTCAAAATGAAAATGCATATTATAAATATTTTTCTTTATTATACGCATGAAGTTCAAAGACATAAGTATTATAAATGCATATGATGAAAAAAAATATATCTTATATGAAGTTATTTAATATTATAATTAATTTAATTAAAAAATTAGTGATGAATATTTTAGATATTTTTATAACATATGTTTATTGGAGGAATATGATAAAACTAACTGATTGACTATAGATAAATATACCTTATTATTAGATCAAATTTTCAAGTGTAACATTTTAAATAACTAAATTAAACCAAAATAATATAATAATAGCAAACTAATCTTTATTAACTAATAAAAATATACAATTAACAATAACATTAATAATATTAAAATTATATAAAAAACTACTAATTACTTTTAAAATGATAATAAATAAAAATAAATTCACTAATTAATATCTCACATTCTCCTTAAATTTTTATCAAAATCAACAAAAAAAATTCTCTAAAATATTTAATTTCTCACCAAATCATTTGCTTTTTCCTTTTCATATTTTCACCTAAATAAGAAAAAACAAAATATAATGTACTTTTAAATATCACATGTACCTAAATTTTAAGTTAAAAAAAAATACTATGATTGGTTGATTTGGCTCAACTGAATCCAAACCCTCCAAACTTTTCTCATATCCATGTATTCTTCAAATTTCACCATTAAATTTCTAAAAAAACAAGACATGACTGAAGCGAAAAAGTCTAAGCTGGATCCAGCAATAGTATCCGAGGACTTAGTAAGAAAGCAAGTGAAATAGCTAGGTCATTCAAAGGAGCAGCTAAAAAAGCCCTTTATAGGGCAGGGTAGGAAAACCAGAATAAAGAGAGAACCTTTCAATAGACTCCGAAAGAAAGAGATCGGCTTGGTGGGCTCAGAAAGAGATGGTCGATGAATGCGAACGGGAGCACCAATTGCTAGAGCACAATCAGTATCAGTACGAGTGAGAATTGTATCACGCTCGCTCCATCGCTCACTCTCTAAAAATCGGCGGGCATGTACCTTGCTTCTTCTATCTTCTAACCTCTTCCAAATTCCATCCACGCCAACTTTGTCTTTGTCCTCAACCCAAGGCACTTGCGACGCTATTATCGAATCCAAACCTCTCATCTTCTCATTTTGTCAGTTAAAAAATATTTTACTTTTTCTCGACTTTTAAAGTCTGAGATAATTATTGATTGACTTCAATAACATATTCTTTGATCTTGATTTAAGTTTGTATTTACTGATTAAATTATAAATTTAAAAAAAAATTTTGTTTAAAATGTGATTTTTTATATGAAATTCTTTAACTGTTTTGTGAATTTTATTCACAACCCAATTTCGGGTATGTAATAGTGGCGGAAGCTATTGAAACCTCGAAATAGCAGCCGCAATGCCGCTGCACAACCATTATTTGAAACCTAATCAGAATTAGAAAAACAAATTCCTATAATTTGACGACAAATGCCTAACGAGATCCACTTCGGGGGAAAAGGTCACAGGTTCCCAATCAAGTGGCTTCTGCTCCATTATAACATCAACCACTACCGGCTCAAAATTACTCTGGCCACAAAGATCAAGATTTTCTAGCCATGAAGGGCACTCCCTAAGAGCTAAATTGAACCACCTATCTCTTGGCCTCACACTTGACGAAGATGATGAGGATGAAGATGGAGATGACACAGTTTGTTCACCACTATAATTACACGATGACACATACGGAGACCTTGATTCAAGAATTATAAGAAGACTCTTATAGAAGAATTCAGTGATAACTTTTTCCATTTTTGCTGCTTCATTGTGAGTGTTGCCATGAGATGATGCCATACCTTTTAAATTAGCTACAAATGTAACAATCAAACCCTTTAAGGGAAATTGAGATTGTAAACCTGAAACACCCGTGGAGATAATCTCACTGCAAGTAGGAAAGCCATAAGGAAAAATCAAAAGCTCATTCATTCATAAAAACAAAACCCCAGCAAGAAATAACTCAAAAAATAGCAATTCAATTAGTTTAAAAAAAAAAAAGACAGCTTAGACTCTTGTTTTCTATGTTCTCTATAATTAACCGGTCTGGTTGTGTAAGAAACACGTTTTGGGAAAATGGGTCTTTTTTCATCTTATTTCTTATTTTTGCTTTTTGGTTTTTTCTTGTCTTCATCCAGCTTCCTTTTCGTAGAAATTTTCTTTGCAAAAATAGAAGAATTTTCTAAGCAAAGCTCAAGATTGCAGAACCAGAAAAACCAAACAAAATTAAAAACTTAGAACAATTAAAAAAAAAAAAAGAAAAGAAAAGGGCAAACGAAGCTGCGAGGGAAGCAACTCACCAGTTTGTTAATAGAGTGATTTTTTTTTTTCCTCTTTTGATAGGTTCATTATCCCCTTTTGAGTCCTTGTTTTGTAAAACTTCAGAAGTTCAGTAAAAAAACACAGGATGAAAAAAGGGAAATTTATTCAATAGAAAAAAACAAAAGAGAATATCTTCGTGAGCTGACACCCCAGCATGCTTGCCACGTCATCACTGGGTCCCTTGTTACTCCCTCCTGCTCTTATTGCGTATTGGACTTAATTGGTAGAGTTAGACCATGGGCTTCTGGGCTCTTGTCATTGATTTTTGTTTTGGGAAAACCTTATTATTAATCCCAAATGGACTGGACTTTTTGTGTCCCAATCAAAGCCCAAACTTAGGGATTTGTTTCCCTTTGTGTTTGATTATCCCTTATTTCAAGCTCCTGAGTTGTTTTGTTTTGTCTAATTAAATTTATAAAAATATAAAAATTATTTATATTAATATTGTTTTTAATAACAAAAAATCGTTAAACGTTTTAGTGTCATGTTTCAAGTCTCATCACTTATTCGATTAGTGCAACTTAACATTAACTTTTGTCCAATTATTAGTTAATTTGTAGATTGATTTGTTTACTGGAATTGTCTTATTAATTTCTTATACTAACTGTAATGATAATTTATTGTGACTATAATTTTTATTTGTACATTGCAACTTCATCATTAAAAATGATAGTAATAGCGATTATCCCAAATGCTCTTGTTTATTTCCACTGGTCGTGAAAATAATTCAAGGATTTTGGTTCCTATTTTCAATATCTGGATGCATTCCAATGAAAAATCTCAAGTAAATTACTCAGCAGAGATGAATCTGCCAGGGCTGGACAGCGAATGCGTCATATGCCTATCAGAGTTTGTGTGTGGTGAACGCCTGCGGTTTCTACCCAAATGCAACCGTAGATTCCACGCTCGTTGTATTGATAAGCGGCTTAAATCACACTCATCATGCCCGAAATGTAGCCATTGCTTGATTGAAGCATGCCAAAAAATCATGGGGTGTAATCAAACTAGGTCATCAGAACCATGTTTTCCAGCTCAGGACATGGTACGTGATTATAGAGGATGGATATGATTCTATTCGTTTGGCCACTTGTGAAAGCCCTCTGGCACTCTGGAGGTCTTATCCATAGGAGAGCTCAATTTGGAGTTTGAATGGCACCAAATTGACATCATTGATGTTCTTGATTAACGCCTAGGCAAGTTCAATTTATCAAGCAAATCAAACTTGCCAAGAAAAAAAAGGCCGGTGTCAACAGAGTTTAAGATGAGAGTTTGCGGTCGTGACTTTGGAAGACATATCTGAATCAAATTCTTACACGATCAACATTTTCATGGATGCTGCTTCACCTGAAGTTCAACCTTTTAAACGCTCTTTCTTTGCAATTACTAATTCCATGGAGCCAATGGGATGTGGACGTATTCAACCTCATATTTCCTTCAGCTGTTGTGGCTTAATGATCACCTTAGTCAAAGATATTTTGTTGTCTACTATATCAATGATAAAATTTGTTCAAGTGAGACTTGGTTTTACTTAGTTCAGATAATTTTTATATTTTGTAATGTTTTTATTTCGTGTTAAGTATATATAAAATAAGAAAATTATCTTATCATAATTTGTGTTCATACGTTATATATAAAACTTTTTTTACTTTTACCTGGTTTTTATCAAATTTTAAACTACTTTCACATTTTTTCTTATATCATTTATATGTCATGTCTAAAATTGTTAGGCCTAATTTTACTACAATTAATCTTTCCCCTGTGAAAATTCTGTTAAGAAAGACATTTGATGATTGAAAGTTGATCAATATCTATCCAAAGTTAAAAAGCAGCTCCCTCTCTCCTAATCGTTAGTGCGAAAGAGTAGTCAGGGATGCCTGATAAGAAAGGCACCACCAACAGACAAGCAAAAGGGAAAGCAAAGACAACACTGAAAACACACAACTTTAGTTAACCATATTATGGAGACCCCATTATACTCTATCTTGAGCCTTTTGAGACAAATTTAAATTCAAGCAACAAAACCAAGGCATCAAGATCGATAAGACGCTCAAACATTTGCTATTTAAACTTATCTCAAATTTAAATATTGATTTGCCAATTGAATTCATATGAAGTTAAGCTGTCTGGAACCATCATGTTGGGGCACCTCCACTGCAAATTTTATCTCCTCTTTGGACCATATTCTTGGCTGTGAATGAGTACAAATAAAGGAATTAAATTAGTTAAGGAGTTGATAACAAAAGTGACCTGAAATTTCACAGATTGTACATGGTTGATAATGGATGGGAGGGATTCTAATTCTCAAAGCTGTTGGGTGAAGCAACTTTCTGGCTTTTATTATTTGTATTTATTATGAATATATGACATATCTCTTTTCAGAATATTTTCAACTGATATTATCCCACTCATTGCTTTTAGTTAAAAAAAGAGCATGCTCTATCTTGTTCATTTTTTTTCATTTTTTCATCTTTCAAAGGAGACATATGGGACCCTTCTCCAGAAATCCTTCGGAACTTGGCTCCTAATGTGCATGCTTAAATAAAAAACTAAAACCATCAATGTTTTACAAGGTAATATACCTCCCAACCAGAGGTTACAAATGAATGGATTGTGTTGGATTTGGTTGAGCCAATTCAAGTAAAGTCATTTGGGATAAAAAAAAATTCAAATCATTTTGAATTCAAATTAATTTTGAATTAAATTATTTTTTATTTTGTTTAATTCAAGTTCACAATATTAATTTTTTAAATTGAAATTACATGAATTTACAGTATTAATTTTTTTTATTCAATTAAAATCGATTGGATATAAATTGATCGTACAAATATTTCGAATCGAGTAAGCTTTTGCCTGCTTTACTCCCAAGACATTGATCAAGCAACCTCAAAGGCCTGCAAACAAGTCCTCCTGAAACTTATTAAAAAGCACTGTTTTCTGTTAAAACTAATTCCAGATTGGTGCCATATATACCAGAATTTTTTACACTAGCATATTGCAAAGGAAAATGATTTTCATTAGACTGAAATGTTACCAAAAACATGTGCTAAGAAGATGTTTTGAATCAAATTCAATGTTGCCGGAGTACATGAAAGAAAACAACAACTTGCCCCAAGGTCTCACATGATAATTTTGGATTCTGTGGAACTGATCACTAAATACTTGGAATGAGTGCTGCAGTTTTAAGTGCTCAGCATTCCATGACATTTATGCCAAAAAAGAGATGAGAACAATCTACTAAAAAAGCTAAAAGCACCCATTAGTACTGGATATCTAGCAGTACAAGATTTGATAGCAATAGCATCACTTTAGTTTTCGAGTAGTACTTCTCTCTCGTAATAACATTTGCTGAAAACAGCTTGTATTTGTTTACTGATTTCCAGACAACATGATTTTTTTTCCCATTCTGTTTCTTTCTTTCTCTCTCCAACCTTTGTGCAATCCAACCGAGAGGATATGGATACATTTAGTGGTACAAATACGTCGCTTTAGGATTAGCCTATCCTTGATTTATCTGTTTTATATGAAAATATAAACATAGCAGAAAAGTAGAAAAGAAGTATCCCTACTTTTCTTTAAACAACTTTGGTCCAAAATCTATAATATTTCCTTGTGTATAAAGTACTTGTTATATAGATGGTACTGCAGTTTCCAGGTAGATTCAGTTCAACCTTTTTTAACTTTGGCTTAAATATAAAAAAAAAAAAATTCTGAACTAAAATTAAATAATTTGTTTTATTACAATCAATTGACTTTTAAAATATTTATTTTTTATCTAATTAAATTCTTAAATATTTATTTTTTTCAAATTAAACTTTCATTGGATGAAAATTGGTGATAATAATAAATGTTTAAAAATTTTATTGATTGCAATAAAATGATAGAGATTTATTTGATTATTTAATTTTAGTTCATGAGTTTTTTTTTCTTATATACTTAAACCTTTAACTTTTGATTGCTTACATCAAGTACCAATTAGGAAGTTTAAAAATAGCACGAGTGTTTCTGAAGATCTCATAGATAATTCAGCTGCATTGTAGCCACAAGTGGAAGCTGATTTATTCTAATTCTTATCAAGTGCGCAAAGGAAATCAGACTACTTGCACGGCTGAAGGATAATGACCTGATTTGATACAAAACTAAAAAAATTAAAGAAAATGGATTCTAGAAACAGATATTTTCTAAATATCTTATCTAAAGCCAGCGAATTGTTGTAAATTTCTGATTATCCAAAATAATAATAATAATAATAATACTAAGTGCAAGTAATTTGTATTAGTTTCGACTGCTAAAGCGCATTCACCATCGCAAAAGGCAACTTGCATTGTAATATGGCAACATCATTGGCCTATCACTTACAAGCAGGATAACTGAGCTTTCCCTGTGAAACATATGTTAATTTATTGTGATAAAGCTGGCTTGCATATCAGCATACAAGTTGATAAATGGCTATGCAATATCTGCAAATAGCGGATTGTCCATTAGGCTAATTTGCTGGTTAGAAACCAACTCCACTACCGTCCCTATCATGGTACCTCAAGGATTCAAAATAGTTCTATAACATTGTGATTGGTGCTTTGTTTTCATCACGTTTAACATCCATTGTTCCACAGATTCCAATGTTCCTGTGCCCACAGTAACTTGTTACAGCAGTGAAGGTTCATATTCAAGATTGGAAATCCACACTCGAAAAGCAGACAATAGAGAGAGTTCATATCCTTGATAGCTGAACAGGTTTTATCAGATAACTCCATAAAACAAAATCCAGTCTCACTGAGAAAACTTTTGCGCTGCATGAAAGTTGAATTGGCCTTTTAAGTTATAAGATTATATATTGAGCTAAAGTAGAGGGGGATTCAAATGGAGCAGTAAGGTGTCCATAAACACTCAAAAATTTGAAAAACAATAAAATTTGAAAGAAAATTTTCTTTTTGGTACATCCTCAAAATTTTTGCCTAACACCATTGATAAAATTAATAAATTTGTAGGCAGATTTTATATATATTATAATTAGACACTCAAAAAAAAAAAAAAAACCATGGATCCATCGTTATACAAAAGGCTTAACGGGGATCAAACTTGTTGAAGTACTAAATAAATCATGGAGGGGGTTAATTATCCTCAACTCCCTAAGAAGATATTCTCCGATATACATGCCTCCTTTAAAAAAATCTCATATTATAAGGCCCTGACCCACTTTTCAATTAACTTTTTAATGTATATATAATCCTTCAATGGAACTAACTCCTAGAACAAGCAGTGCAGCCATCTGAACTAAAACACTACGAAATTAAATATGTCAACTTCTTCAACACCCATCCAATTCACCCAGTCACTTGAAAACTTTCATTCAAGAAAATTTCTTCTACATTCCTCTGTTTACCAAACAGAAGCCCCAGCAATTTCCCCTGCTCAAGAAAACAGTTATGTCATCAATAACAACTTTGATGGAAATGTAATCATTGTGCTCTTAGCCCTCATATGCAGCTTGATTTCCTCTTTGGGGTTGTTCTGTGTTGTCAAGTATGCCCTTAGATGCTCAAGTTTAGATGCTGCTCAATCTGGTGCTAACCCTTCAGCCAAGTTAGAAAATACAGGAGTTGAACAGAAAGCCTTGAGGACCTTCCCAACTGTAAAATACACAACCGAGTTGAAACTTCGAGTCTTAGACACAGCTTGTGTTATATGCTTATCTAAATTCGGTGCTGGGGAGTGCCTGCGGATTTTGCCAAAGTGCAACCACGGATTTCATACTCGTTGTATCGATAAATGGCTTAGTTCACATTCTTCATGCCCTACATGCAGGCACTGCCTGACTGAAACAGACCAAAAGACCCTTAACTGCAGCCAGGCAGACTCATTGGAACAGTCTCTCCCAACGCAGGAAAGCACATAACAAAGAACTAGAAAGGGAACAAACTCATTGATTTTCAGGGTTGAAAATCATGAATAAACTATTTACCATAGAAATTCTCAACTTTCATCAAAATTCATATATGGTAGGGTCAGACTCCACCACTTATGCAAAGCTTGTAGCAATATGATTCAATAATGCAATCTTGTGTCTGGGGTATCATCTGTGTGCTAAACGTGCACTAGAATTTTCTATTCAGAAAATTTCACAGTTGAAGCAACAAAGTGTTACTTGAATTGAAAATTTTTGTGAAATTAATCTAGCAAAATGATCTGATTGGTTCAAAATATTCAACTAATTGTACGATCAATCATGCACAATGAAAATGCAATGTAGCCTAGAGAAAGGGCTAAGCATTCAACCTGAAATTAGGTGATAGGATCCCATTGTTCAAACTCTTTCTCAAGGAAAAGGGTCTTAGATTGGATGCATAACGTAATATCAAAGTAAATCTAACTCTTCACTTATGTGAAACCTCATAAGAGAAATAAGGTCAAAGTAGGCTTGAAGTTAAGATGTTGGCTTCACAAAGACCATATGAAAAAAATGGGAAAAGTTAGCTAATATTGGGATAAGGCCATAAGGGGTAAATTTATCATTTTACTTATATGAGTGGTCCAACTTTATCATTAATTTATCAACTGGTGTAATTTTAATTTTATCACTATACTTTTAGTTTTGAAGTAAATTTATAATCACACTTTTAAATTTGGAACAATAAACAATATTCAGCAAAAATATTTTGGCTAACCTATTTTACAATTCAAAAAATAATTTTAAAAATGACATGAATGAAAAATAATAACCACGACGCTAAAATCTAAAATTTTTATTTTATTTTCTTTTCTTTTTTATCATGATATTTTATTAAAATAATACTACATAATAAATATTTGTATTTTTTATTATGACAATTTTTACTAAAGATAATGTGATCATACCATACCTTTTCAATTGACTTTGATTTTTTTTTTACCAAGTCAATTTCAATTTTTTAAAAATATAAAACAACTTTTAACGAAATATTCTATGAAATATATATTTTCTAACTATTACATTTTGATCAAATATTTTCCAAAATTAGAAGTAATATGCTGAATTTAATTCAAAATTAAAAGTAGAATGATAAAACTACACTAATTAAAAGATTAATGATATATTAGGACCATTCATATAAATAGAATAATAGAAATTCTTTTAAGACAAGAAAACATTTTCAGTATCTACGAAGGATTGACATCTCTCTATTTTTTTCCCCATTTCTAATGCACCTATAACAACTATTGAAATGGAGTTGGAACTATTTTTTTTAAAATAAATATTCTTTGTTTTTTGTTTTCTCACTACAAATAAAAACAAGAAAGAAATTTGATTCGAAAATTTAATATTCTTTCAAGCGTCTTTAACCCCTAAAAGCTCTGGACAAATATTCATATATTACTCAAGTGATTTTGTCTCAACAATTTCCACGATGCTTGTGGGGCATTCCCCTATCCACATATCATCAGAATGGTGTTGCAGGCCTATTTTGGCTAATCTGTGGGCAGCTTTGTTTGCCTCTCTTCTGACCTGACCTACACTGAAAGAACAAAAGGTCTTTCCTTTTTCTTTAATATCAGCAATGATGTGTCCCATGGCTGACAGGTCGTCCTTCTCTAATCAAATATTATTAATGATGTTTAATGCATCTCCCTCCAGTATCGGGTTTGTCAGTCTCATCGATGTTGCCATGTCCACCGCTTTTGCCGCTGCCCATGCTTCCACCATGCTTGCCTCGTGCACGTTATACACCCTGGTAATCGCTGCCCCTAGCACCTTACTTGTGTGGTCCCGTGTTATGACTCCCAATCCCCCTGAACTGTTTGCCCCTATGAATGCACCATCAAAGTTTATTTTAACAAAACCCACATGTGGTGGTCTCCACACTGTCTGAGTCGTTGCCATTTTCTCCATCCCTCGCGCTTGTGCTTGCTTAAACTCCAACAGATATGTTGTAGCAAACTGGGCTAGCGCTTCCGATGATCTATTTTCTTCTGCTTTCACCACCATATTCCTCCCATGCCACACGACCCAACTAACCATCAACCCCAGTTCCCAGCTTGCAGCATCTACATCCCTAACAATCTCATGCAACCAACCGCTCTCTGCATTCTGGTTTACGTCCCTCCAGTTCGCTTGGAGAGTAACAACATTCCAAATAGCCTTTGCATATGGGCATTCCCATATGGCATGAACTATGGTTACCTGCTGCTGACCACATCTAGGGCATATGCCTTGTATCTAAATTCCTCGTTTCATCAGCGTGTTATAGGTTGGTAGGAATCCATGGTTGAGTTTCCATCCAAAGACTTTAATCTTACTCGATGTGCTCGCGGACCACAGTTTTTGCCATGTATGCCTTGTCACAGTTTTTGTTATAAATCTCACACACGTGAGCACGGTAATAGATGTATTTCTGGGGATTAAACCATGAATTTTGTGTAATCTTTGAGTCAAAATCATTCAACACAATGTGTGATACGTTAATTCTTCTAAAAAAAAGTCACATACTTTGAATCGTTCTAGAATATCAAATTTTGATTTAGCTTATAATAGGGAATTAAACAGATTTGTGTGTTAAAAAGAAGTGTTAAGAAGGGGCAGGCCATTAGAGTAAGTGGAATACATTCCAAGATCCAAACATATAGCAGCCGACATAGAAATTATTCAATGTTTATAATTTGAGCAGTAAGATGTTAAATTAATTTTCAACTATACATTCCATGATCAAGTACCAACTCTTTTTTAGCAGTTTTAACAAACAGTTGATGTGCATGATACAAATTTTGTTTTCCTTTTCAAAATTTAGTATTATATCCGTCTCCATTTGACTAAAAATCGGATTTTTATCATATTTGAATATAATTAATGTCTCTAAACATGAGCTGCATAAGAAAAAAAACTTAAATGGTCCTTTTGCAAATCAAATTTTGAGGAATGGCTAATGATAGGTAGATACCATATCCCTAAAAAAAGTATAGAAAAGAAAGCAACAGTCGTTACAAATAGTAATGAAAATGAAGCAATTAATGATCATGTTAAAGTGAGTTATCCTCATTAAATAAATATATAAAATTTTATAATTTTATACTTAAATTAAATTTTTTTATTTATTATCAATTAATTTTAAATTAAATGTTTAACAAAAACAAAAAAAAAGTTGATACTTAATATTACATATTCGAAGAATGCGTACAATTAGGCCCAAAATCAGTTGTAAGTAATGTCTTCTTATCTCTTTTTAATTATTTGCATAATTTTTTTTGTTTGGCACCTTCGGTATTCAATAGCCACTTTAAGTCTCAATTATTTTAAAATTAAATCAGAATTCTATAAAAGAAAAAGCTTTTTTAGTGCTTACTTTTTTCATTTACGAAACTTAAAATCAATATCTTACTTGAAAAAAATCGAATTCATTATCACTCGGATCAATTAAAATTTATAATTATTTACATAATTATTAATATGTAAACAGCACCTCAGTAAGTTATGCAAAATATCATATATATTTGAACTTGTGATTGGATTGGTTTTAGTAAAATTGATAATAATGATAGATGAAATTAATTTTTTTAATAGTAAGAATGGATATTATAACAATAAGATCAAAATTAATAATGAGATATATGCTTAAACAACGATAATGGTGTGATGAAGTGCATAAAGAAGAAAAAATTATCATTAAAAAATCATCATTAAGGACAATAAACCAAAATTTGTATATAATATATTTTATAATATATATTTGATACTTGCAAAATTAATAAATAATTAAAAATAATGAACCTATTTATATATATATAATAGTATTTTTGTTAATAAATTAAAAATTATTAAAATTATTTTGTATAATAAATAATACTTATATTTTAATGTTATTTAATATTTAAAAACTTTTAAGTTTTATTTAATAAATAGTGACACAATATTATTTTAAAATAATATATACAGGATTTTTGAGTAATAAAAATTTAATAATTATATTTCATAAATATAAAATAATAGTTTATATATAAATTTATATATGTAAACGTATTTATACTTTAAATAAATGTATAATTAAAACCTCAAAATAAAAAAACAATAAAAAATTAAAAAAAAAAAAAGAACCGAAGCATCAAGGGTAAAGGGAAAAATGAGAGAATTAAGAAAAATAAATAATTTAAAAACTTTTTAAGTTTAAAAAGAAAATTTACCAAAAACGAGAAAGAAAAAACGTTGAGGTTTTAAAATTAAAGACACTTTAGAAAATACATTAAAAATTCAAGGGTGGATGTGAAAAGAAAAATAAATACTATGGATAAAATTAACATGTAATTTATAAATTTAAAAGGATATTTTAATCCAAAAATTAAAAAAGAAAATAAGGTAAAATTGTGAGAAACATAACTTAATGAGGATAAAATTATCCAATTATGGGTCCAACTCCAATGAAATTTTAACCTCTGATACGATCCAGAAGATTCCATCACAGCTTGCATGTGTAACCCAAATACTAATCTCCAGTGTGATTAAACCATAAAGTTACATAAACGTAATGAACTAAATGTCCGTTACAAACCAAATGGGCCTTAATCTTAGAAAACGAAACAATATTTATTTGAATGATATTCATTCTAGCGTTCATGCCTGAAATTTACCTTCAGCATCATGGTAATTTTGCTATCTTACATATGTTAAGTTCCTTTCTATTAATATTTTCTCATTCTTTTAACTGTCTTCATATTTTTTTTATTTTTATTTTTTTATAAAGAAAGTTTTAAATTAAGTTAAAAAATTATAAATATTAATATTTAAATTTCAAATGCTAAATAATATTATTTATAAATAATTTTATAAACCAATTGAAATAGATTCCCAATTCAATATATTATTACCTTAATCTTTCTGTTTTCTTAGATTATATGGACCCAATATTTACCCAATTAGGAAAGACTTTCAGAAACTTCAAAGACTTTCCCAATTATCTTATATTGCATGATTTTCAACTAAAGTACCATCACGAGCAACCACGAGGAATTTTGACCTCAACACTCAGCAGTTCCAAATTGTTTTTATGTGTCAATAAGTGATACAACAAACAGATCAAGCAAAAAGGAAGAGCAGGGGCCAGTGGATGGACGAAAAAATAAAAATCATGACTGATTTTTAACAAATGGACTCCTACATGTGTTTTAAGCTGAATAGAATGGATATAACGAGTAGATATCGGTTTTATCCGGGTCTACTATTTTCAGTTCCTGTTTAATATTAATAATAATAATTTTAATAATAATAACAATAAAATTAATTTAATTAAAATTTAAAAAAAAAAAAGACAAACAAAAAAGTTTAAATGGAGAAAAACAAAAACATAGAAGCTGATGTCAGTGGGTGTCGTGCACGGCACCACTGGCTGTCCACCCCCTGCCAAGCCATCATGCCACTACCCATAGCCATCATGCCACCCATTATCCAGTCTTTTCGCTAGGGCACTGTAGCTCCATTAGCACACTACTGCTCCCAGCCCTATAAAGCATTCATTCTCTTCCCCTTTCGGTCGAATCGAAACTCTCTCAAATAAAAGCCCAAAAGACGAACACCCAGAAATCCAAAAGCTTTCTCACACTTTCACCAGACTCTTTCACAAAAAAAAAAAAAAGCGAATAATCCTTTAAACACCCAAATAAAAAAAAAATAAATAAATAAATAAAAAAACAACAAACAAACAATCCTACCCGTAAGGAGGAACCTCAACTCCAAGTTTTCTTATAACAAAGAAAAAAGACAGTCAGTTAATCTTAAAAAAATAAAAAAATACAAAAAACTTTAAACTTCGATCTACATCGATTGGAGCTTTTTCTCGCGAAAAAGATGCTAGATCTAAGCTCAGGAGGTCGAGAATAGCATTTTAGTGAATTCTAGAAATTTTTCGATAATCAGCGATCACCGACCATCTAGACGGTCGTCAGTGCAGCGATCCGACACTGGACTCTGGCCAAGGCCAGAGAATTCCTTAGCTTTGAAATTTTTTTTTTTTGAAAAAAGGTGAAAAATGATCCAAACAAATTTTTGGCTTATATATATATATATATATATATATATAAAGAAAGCCCAAAATGACGTCGTCTGGACCAGGAAGGATCCGCGCGAGCCCAGACCTAACTCGGGATCCGCACAATTAACCCGCTGACCCAGTTCCTCCAACAGCTCTGAAACAGTTCGGTCCGATTCAGTTCGATCAAATCGGACCGAACTGTTCCTCAACTGGTTCGACTGAACTGCGCGTCAAACCAACCCCTTTTTGGTACAGCCAAACCGATTGTTGATCGAACTATTAACCAGTTCGGTTCAGGTAAAAAAAATTTTTTTAATTTTTTAATTTTTTTATATATTATTATTTTTATTTTTTTATGTGTTTTTTTATACATGATAAATTTTTAAATTTGTTAGAATAAAACATTTGATTGTTTTTAGTAATAATAAAATGAGAATTAAAAAATTAAAAAATTAATTAAAATAATAAAAAAACTAAAAATGCTAAAAATAATAATAACAATAATAATAATAGTAACCTAAAAAAATTATTAATATTAAATAAATAAAATAAAATAAAATAAGATAGGATAATATATTTGTTATTTTTTCTACCTAGATGTTGGAGAGAATAAAAACCTTTTAAAATATAATTATGTCTAGACGTTGGAGAATTATATTAAAAAAAAGTATAATGATAATAATAAGATTAATAACAAAAAACTACTAATAATAATAATAATAAATTTTCATTAAAATATATGTATAAAGTATGCAAAAAATTTTTAATTAATTTTCAAAAATCATAAAAATCGAACTTACTCTGAAAGTTTGCCTAGATGTTAGAGATTTTTAGAAATGTTCTTATTTTCTTTTAAATAATAATAAATATAATAAAAATAAAGATATTAAATAATAATAAATAATAAATAAATCCTAAAACCTCAAAACCCTAAAATCGAAATTCTAAACCCCTAACCCTAAAATCCAAATCCTAAATTTCAAAACCCAAAAAATGAAACCCTAAAGATTAAGCCCTAAACCTCCAAATCCTAAAATTAAACCCTAAACCCTAAAATTCGAACAATAAATCTCTAAACCCTAAAATTAAACTCTAAACCCTTCAAACCCTAAAAATCCAAACCCTAAACCTCCAAACCCTAAAATTAAGTCCCAAATCTCTAAACTCTAAAAACGAAACCCTAAACCCTCTAAACCTTAAAATCAAAATCCTAAACCCTCCAAACCCTAAAATTAAGTCCCAAATCTCCAAACCTCAAAATGAAACCCTAAACCTTCCGAGCCTTAAAAACGAAACCTTAAACCTTTCAAACCTTAAAAAATGCTAAAACCTCTAAACCTCAAAATTGAAACCCTAAACCTTCAAAACCCTAAAACTAAAACCCCAAACCTCAAACTCGAAAACTGAACCTTAAATTCCAAAATTCTGAAAACCTTAGATTTGGTACAAAATCTTGAATCATTGCTCAAAACTCACTAAATCTTAAAACATCGACCTAAACCTATACTCAAAACCATTTCAAAACTTTAAAGATACGTGCAAAAATTTCAAATAGAGTAATTTGTTCTCGAATACCACCTAAATGATGGGGTATTTAAAGAAATATTATTCCATTAAGTTTTTCTTATGAGTCCTTAATTCGCTTTAACAATGGGATTAATAACTGATTAATAAAAATATATTAATAATAAAATGAGATCTTAAATATAAATAGTCACACCTAAGCTCCCCTAGATGTTGGAGAGTCAATGTGGTCTCATTATATTTAAGAATTCAAATTTGAATTTGCATTTCATTATACATAACACCTATTAGCTTAAATGTGTTTATTGTTATTATTTGCACTCATTTCGTATAATTTTACTTGATAGTATCATCATTTACCTTTTTTGCATAAAATGTTTTTTACTTACTTTTAAAATTGTGATATTATAAAATAAAACAAAAATAATATTCTGAAAGAAATAATTATTGGTACTCTGCTTAGATGTTGGAGAGTCACCAATAATTATCATCTACAAAGAGTGTTATTTTTATTTTAAGGAGTATTCTGTTAAATCTTAAGTGAAAAGAGTTATTTTAAATTTTGCCTAGATGTTGGAGAATTTTAAGATAATTCTTTAACTTAAAGATTTTCTCAATATTTCTAAATAAAAAATTTTAGCAAAAATATTTTTTTTCAAATAAAGGGAATTAGTATTAAATTTCAAATTGAAATCATTTTATCTAACATCAAAAATAGTGCATAATTAAATGGTATCAATTTATGGGCGTTATAGGGGTATTAATCATTCTCCACACATAACCGACCTCCGAATCCAACTTGATTTTCGTAGATCAAAATTTATCTTTTTGATAAACTTTAAACCTTCTTTTATAGTTTTATTAAAAAGATATTGGGTAGCCAATCACATCCTTAAAAAGATTGGTGGTGACTCATCTTTTTTTTTTATTTTAAAACACTTTACGTCTGACGGTCTCAAAATCGTTACGACACAGGGATTATAGACTGTAGTCAAGTCCGACTAAAAAAATTTTGGCATGTATTTAACTTACGTACATTGAAACAAGATTATATTAAAAATAAAATAAAATCTCTAATCCTGACAAAGCTTCCAATATCCATCTGATTGTTGAAACAACATGAGAAATGTATTGTCCATCTAATCCCAAGACTGCAATGGCTCATTGTTCATTCCTAGCTCTTACATAAATTGGTCTAATAGAGCTTTTCAAGATATCTAATTTTGTTTGGATCAATTTAGCTTTGTTTGATTTTTATACTTGATTCAAATAATTTAATATAGATCAATTTAAGTGTTTCAATTAGTCTAACTCATTTAGGACCTTTTCAGATAAATTGTCAAGTCCAACTCTATCGGAGTTAAGGCTCAATTTAATTGAGATTAATTCAAATTTTAGTCATTTGAGCTTAAAGGCCCAAACTTCAATTTTAAGTCTAAATTAAATTTTAAACCTGAATTTTAATTTTAATTTTTTTGTTATTGTTTTTATTGAACTAATTAAAAAATTTTAAATTTAAACAAAAAAAAAAAGCAAAGTAAGAAGATAGATTGATGCTGGCACTACCAACAACCAATCAAAGTCCCACTACCTTATACCCGACAACTAGTAACTTGTTGGTCACTACCTTACAGCTCTGAGAAGCTATTAAACCTTGGACTGTTGCAACCCCAATTAACAGATAAAACTTCACAAACACCATTTGGCAAAAAGGGACAAGAAAACTAGCAAAAAAATTTTCCCAAAAACAATCCAGCCACCTTTCAAAGAAAAAGCTTTCAACATTAAAAATCCCAATCCTTTTACCATTTTGGCTTTACCAATCTCTTCCAACAAAAAAAAAACTCCTTTCACTATAATCTGATCTTACCATATTCACAGCCTTAAAACACAGTAAAAATTAGAAGTAAAAAAGTTACGATTCCCATTCGGCCATCTTTCCATTATTCACCATTGACAATCCACCTTCAAACAAGTAAATTTCACTACTCTTGAACTTCAACAAAAAAACCAATATTAAACCCATCATCGAGACCACCACACTAACCACTATCACCATCAAGTATCCCTCAACCTGAGATAAACACCATCAACCATCCACCATCATGTAACCTCTACTCAATACCCACCTCAACTCCAACCACTACCTGAAAGCCCTCACCAAACACCCATACATCAACAAGCAGAACCCAAAAAAAAAAAAAAAAAACAAAAAACAAAAACAAACAAAAACAAGAAAAAATCAACCTCATTTCCCAAAAAGGTAAGCCACAAAAGAAACCAAAGATAAAAAAAAAAAAATAGGGAGGAGGTTTCAGTTTTCTTGAGATTAATTAGGCTTTGCAGATTTTTTTTTTTTTTAAGAAAACTTGGTTTGGATTTGTAAATGGGAAACAAGGAAAGATAAAAGGGGAGGCCATCAACACCATTAGAAATAATGGCGACTTAAGGAGAATGATGACTGCGGTGAGCCTTCTAAGCAATCTGAAACCATGGTTTGAAAAGTCATGGAATAGATAAAAACATACTTTGGTTTTAGCTGGTTTAGGTGACAGCAAAGGTGTTTTCCAACCATAAAAAATTTTGGTCTTCACACTTAGATCAAGGAAAATCTAGGGGGTTTTTGAAATATATATTTGGAAATTTGAGAAAAAAAGGTAAAGAAAAAGCCATGGTGAAAATTTGGAATTCAGATGATGCTAGCCAGCATCGATGATCGACGATGATGGCGACAATAACGATGGGCTAATGCCAAAAACTAGGCATGGCTAAGGGAAGCATTTGGCTTGTGATTTGTTTTTTATGAAGAGAATTTTTTTTTTAAACAAAGAAAGAAAATGAATTACAAAAAAAGAATGAGTTTTTATAGTGAGAAAAAAAAAATACAAGCTATTGGGTTAAACCTGAACCACGTAAAGCTAGATTTGAAACTCGTTGCCTGACTTGCTTTGAAGCTGACCCAATTAACCTACTCATCTAGTGGCTTGCAACCTAAGCATAACTCAAGTTTTGTTTGGTTCTGATCCACACCTATTAGACCCACCACCAAATAAGGCCATAAACAAAGCCTAAGCCTCAACCCAATTGCTTTGGACTCTTCCATTAAATTAGGTTTTAACCCAACTTATGGTAATTTATTTTAAACTAATTTAGTTATTTGTTGATTTTTGTATGTATATTTTAAGATATATATATTTAATTATTTTAAATCATTAATAATAAAAAATAAAATTAGTGTTATTATCATTTTTAAAATATATTAAATGACTAAGGTTATAATTTTAATTTAACTTTGTGAAATTATATTCATATATGTAATGAAATTAAAATTAAATGAAAGTCTTCCAGTATGAGATTTTAAAAAGTTTGAGTAGCAATTATCGATAACTCCTTAGGTGAGAAAAGTTTCTAGAAATTATTAAAATAATGTAATTTTTAGAAACTCTTTTCAATACAAGGATTTTTTTTTTTAATTTGAATAATTTTCTTGTAAAAATATAAGAATATTTATAAAAAAAAAATGCATCTTTTAGGAAATAGATCTATTTATGGATAATTATATTGTTGCATAACTTTTCAAATGAATTATTAATAATTAATGAAGATTTTTCCTAGGATGAGATACTAAATAAGTCCAAGTAATGATTTTTTAAAAATTTTTAGGTAAAAAAGTTTATCTAAAATATCACCAATGTATTGGAGCATTTAGAATAATTTTTTATAAAATTTTTTTGTTTTTTAAATAAATAGAATAAGAAATGAATTTTCTAGAAAATATTATTTGGATTAAATTATAGACATCATATTTTATTATATGCTTGGTAAATATAAATATTATGAACCATCAATGATGAGATTCTTAAAAAGTTCGAGTAGTGAGTTTTAAGAAATTCTTAAGTGAGAAAATTTCTCTTAATATTGTCAGATATTTGAATATTTTTAGAGATTTTTCAATATACAAGGTTTTTAATTTTTTAGCAAACAACTAAAAATAAAAATATGTTGTTTTATTACAATAAAGAAAATAAAGAAAATTAATTTTAAATACCAAAATTAAGATATTTTTATTAAAATTAAAAGATAATACATAATTAATTGATATCATTTTTTTACGGGCTTATGAGAGTGCTAATCCTTTCCCATAAGTAATTGACTTTCGAACCCAAATTATTTTCACAAACCCAAAAATTATCTTTTTAATAAATTTTAATTAATTTTGAGATTTTATTAAAAAGATAAATTTTAATAAGTGGCTAATCACACCTAACCAAAAAAAAAAATTGATGGCCACCTAACCGTTACCATAAACATGAGAGGCAACGACCACGTGGCACCTTCTTTACAAAATGTGGGATGCATGCAAGTAGAAACATAAATGAGTAGTGCTTCGATGAATCGTTTGTGAATATGTCCGATTTTTACTCTTTTATACTCATTTATTAAGTTTAACAAATGATCTTGAATAGTATTTTTATATTTGTTTATTAAACAAATAGAACATAAATAGAGATTTATTTAGTTCATTTATATTCATAAACAAACTCGTTTAAAATTCATTTAAAACTCATTTCTTTTTATTTGTTTATTGTTCATTTGTTGTTTGCTTATAATAATAATAATAATAATAATAATAATAATAATAATAATAATAATAATAATAAATTTACATTTTTATCTTTTACCCTAATCATATTTTAAGATTTGTTTAGGTTTATTTGTTTAAACTTATTTGATCATGATTTGTTTATTACTCATGAACATATTCACTTATATACATTTATAAACATATTCGTTTAGTAGTCATGTACGAATTTATTTAATTTAATTAAACCGAATACAAATGAGATAATATATTTTATAGTTTTCTAAATTTACAACTTTCAGATTTAACATATTTTTTTTCAATATGTAATATATATATAATATTGTATTTATATAATCAAAGTTGAAATATGACCCATTGAAAATTTTTTCTAGTTATGCCGCTACATGTAAGGCTATAAACGAATAGAAAATGAATAAACAAATGTATGTATATGGTTTGTTCGTTTATTCCAATTAGCAAATCAAATTAACAATCAATAATCAATCAATATGTTCTTTTAGATAAAACCAACATTTGATGAAACTTGAACCTAGAGATTCAAAGGTTTGAATGCTTCCTCTTATTGTTAAGATAAGAAATCATTAACGAATAAATAATATTTTCAACTAAGTTAAAATATTATATGTACATTAGATTATTTTACAGATCTCATGTATCCACTACAAGAAATCTGACATATAATGATGCTTAAAAAAGCATTGGTAAAACCTTAAAATCCATTAGTATAGCACCACAAACCCTATATTGATAGTCAAAATGTATTTTCAGATGATTTTTTAATCGTCAGTATATCATTTATCTGTATAGACCTATATTGACTATTTTTCAGATATCAAAATAGCTTACAGAAATATACCTATGGTTTAAGACCATCAGTAAATGTATATTTGTTAGTATAGCATCTATTGTGTGTTAAACCATTATATTTTTTACCGACGGTTAATACCCGTAAGTATAGACTTGTATGTTTTAATTTTTCTTGCCTATATTAACAGTTAATGCTCATCAATACAAACTGTCAATATAACCTGAAATATTTCAATAGTAAAACGCGTCGGTATAAATTTTAAGGCATCGATAAAACTTTTTTTAATTATATTTTTAATTATTAATATTGATTTATTTATAATCATAATATGATATGATTTCATATAAAGTAAAAATAAACCAAAAAAGTAAAAATATTTAATAACATTTGAAATAAAACAATAACCAAATTGTTTTATAATTCATAAATTTAAAATAAGTCAAGAACCAATATCATTGTACCAAATCCAATAAAAAAAAACATTAATATATATGATTGAATGTCTACAAACATAATGCTCGAAGTTTGCATCAAAGAATCATCTTGGTGCTATTACTAATAATTGAATATCGAATCCTCTATATATATTATGAACAATGTTTTGAAGATTGTTCACATCATATACATATTGATCTGCTGCAACTCTTGTTCCAATGCCTAAGCCACACAATTCATTTCTTGATCAGCTAGATTGTTAATTAAAAAATTCCTATAAAAGCAAAGTAGGCATTAAAATTTCAGAAAGAAAGATTTTTTTTCTATGATGTTTTTATCTGAGAAGCCTAAGGATAAGTTGCTTGCTAGATTAAGAAAAGAAGCTCTTCCCTAGCTACATGTTTCAAAGTCACATTTATTAAGATGCCACTAATCCACAGTAAAACAGATGAAGTTTTCATCTATTTTTCCTATTAAAGTTGTTTCATTAACAAAAACAATGTCGTTAATAATATTTTCAAGCCCTCTTTTACTTTTTGAAGTAAGAAAAACTGAGTCTGAATTCATCTAATATAGCCAAAAATATATATAAAAAAAAAGCATGATCGATGACATAAAATTGAAATGTAGAAAATGAAAAATACCTTTGAGAAATGACAAAAGCCTTGATGCTTCAACTTTAATTCAACTCTAAAACAAAATTGGTGTCGATGAGTTTAAGTTTGTAAAGTTGGTGAGAGGTGGAGAGAGTTGGTGGAAGGTGAAGATTAAATATGTAGACTTGATGGGAGGTAAAGGTAAAGAAAATGATTTAAATTTATAAGCTCATCGTTTTTTTTTTTTTTTGAATTATTCAAAGCATTTCTGGTCAAAAACACCTTAAATAATCTGTTAACAAAAACATTGGAGTAACTCAGTCGGTTAAAGCATACGGTTATTAACTATAAGGTCGTAGGTGCAATCCCTCCCTCTAATGTTTTGATGGTTTTTTGACCTTATGGTTAATAACCGTATGCTTTAACCGACTAAGCTACTCTAATGTTTTTGTTAACAGATTATTCAAGGCGTTAGGTGTTTTTGATCAAAAATGCTTTGAATAATCTTATTCAATTTTTTATAATAGATTATTCAAGCTAAAAATACCTTCAATAATCCTTTGAAAAACTCTTAAAACATTAGAGGAAATGATTGAACCTACGACCTTATGGTTAATAGCCAAATATTCTAACTGACTGAGCTGCTCCAATGTTTTTGTTAACAAATTATTCAAGGCATTTTTTGTCAAAAACGCCTTGAATAATTTTCTTATAAAAATTGAAGGGGATTATTCAAGGTGTTTTTGACTAAAAATACCTTAAATAATCCTATTCAATTTTTTGTAAGGGATTATTCATGATGTTTCTAGCCAAAAACGCTTGCAATAATCTCTTAGAAAACCCTCGAAATACTATAAAGAGGGATTGAACCTATAACCTTATGATTAATATCCGTATACTCTAACCAACTAAACTGCTCTAGTGTTTTTATTAATGAATTATTCAAGGCGCATATTCAATTTTTTTCTAAAAGATTATTCAAGGCGTTTCTAGCCAAAAACGCTTTCAATAATTCTTTGTAAAATTTTTTATATGGATTATTGAAGATATTTTTTTTACCAAAAACGCCTTCAATAATCCCTCTCCAAAATTTTTTGAATGGGTTATTAAATGCATTTTTTGTCAAAAATGCCTTTAATAATCCCATTCAATTTTTTGTAAGCTAATAATTTTTTTAGCCTATACTGATGGTTACTTTAATAACCATCGGTATATAATATATTTATATTGATGGATAATCATATACCATAAAAAAATTTTTATTTATACTGATGATTAAATAAAATGTTGGTATAAATATGATATATTTTGACGGTATTAAAAATCCATCAGTAAAAGTCTCTTTTACTGATGGAATTTAATCGTTAGTAAATAATCTATACAAAAAAAATTTTGAATGGATTATTGAAGTCATTTTTGACCAAAAACGCCTTTAATAATCCCTCTCTAAAATTTTTTGAATGGATTATTGAAAGTATTTTTGACAAAAAACGTCTTCAATAGTCCCATTCAATTTTTTGTAAGCTAATAGTTTTTTTGTTTTGAACTTATACTGACAATTACGTTAATAACCGTTAGTATATAATATATTTATACTGACGGATATTCATACACCATTAGAAAAAATTTATTTATACCAATGGTTAAACAAAGTGATGGTATAAATATGGTATTCTAACGGTATTAAAAATTCATCCATAAAAATCTCTTTTACTGATAAAATTTGACCGTCAATAAAATCAAGCGTCAATATATAAAAATTTTTTTGTAATAACAGTGAGAGCTTTATGTATCAGTATACTTTTTTATAATATATTTGAAAATATGACATATTTCACATTTTAATCATATGTTCTTATTAATAGTCAATTTGTATCGAATAAAAAAGATTATAATCACATATATAATACAACATAAATACAAGAGTTTTTAACCTTTTCTCTTCTTTTAGATTTTTATTAAAATGTTGGTCAATATTAGTAAATTAAAATTTTAAAATTTTCAGTGGATCAATTCACCCCATATTTTATATGTGGCTATGCCACTGGATGCATGGTTTCTATTGGATAAGAAAGCCTAGTGAATTTCATAAAGTCAGTGGAGAAACTATATGGTTGTTATAATCCTACATAAATATATATATATATATATATATATATATATACTATATGGTATAAACCCTCAAGAATATGCTCAACTATAATTCATTAAAAATAAAACTAATCATAAATCTCAGAATTTAATTCAATTAATTAGTTCATGCAATTATTTTTAAAAGTAGCATTTAGCATTTAGCATATTTGATTTTTGAATCTCAAAACTTATAATCCCTTTTTCTATTTCCAAACTCTAATCTCCTTTATAAAAACTTAAAAAAAAAAAAAAAAAAAACCCTTATCATAAGGCTCAAAATGGAAATTCAAATCCCTAACTTTCCCTTTATATAAATTCCATGTTCCAACTACCTACAAGAAGAATTACCTATCTGAACCTCACAACTCACCCAGCCAAACCATGTCCATTTTCATATCCACTCAACTTCTTCAAGGTTTGCTTGGAGAATTCCACTCTAGAAGGTTGCTGCTGCATACCCCATCTTTTCCAACCCTAACTACAGCAGCTCCTGCAAACCCTGAAAACAACCTCAATTCTTCAGATCCTTACACTGGTAATAACGGCTTCGATACAAACATTGATTATGGTTCTGTCCGGTCCTCTTGTGTGCCCTTAATTTGCTCACTAGGACTGAATTTCATTATTAGGTGTTGGCTTAAGGTGCTCAAGTCTTGGTAGCGCTCAAGAATTCCGTGGCCAGCGGCTCAGCTCGGGTAGCAACACAAGGGGTCAAGCGAAAAAGCCTTAAAGACCTTTCCAACAGTAAACTACTCTGTTGACTTGAAGCTGCCTGGCTTAGACTCCGAGTGTGTAATATGTCTATCAGATTTCACACCGGGTGACCGCGTGCGGCTTCTACCAAAGTGCAACCATGGATTCCATGTTCGTTGCATCGATAAGTGGCTGAGCTGCCACTCGTCTTGCCCTAAATGCAGGCACTGCCTCATCGAGACATGCCAAAAGATTGTTGGCGGCGGTAGGCAGGCTAGGTCATCAGAACCTCCACCAGTGCAGGAAACCATTGTGACCATAGCACCGGTAGATCCTGAAGGTTTGATACATAGCTATAGGTAGTCAAAGCTAGAATTCAGCTCTGTACCTTGAAAATTAGCATCAGAAAGGTCAGCAGCCAGAACACCATACAAAACCAAGTGTAAAGTTAAAGTTGTAAATTTGTGCACGGTTTGAAATTTTTTACTACTTGTTTTTATCTTTTTTCCCTACCCTTCTTATGAAAAACACTTCACAACTTAAAACAGAACATAATGAAAATTTTCAGACAAAAGGGCGAGCAGCATAGTTTAGATTAATTTCTTTTAAAATAGTAATTAGTAGCATGAACAAAGGACGAAGCAAGTCAAAGATTTGTGGTAGCTGACTATACCTTACCGAAAATGAAAATCACTTAAACCAGCAAGTCCTGAAGAGGCACAACCAATCTGCTTAATTAAACAAAATTCTTAATTTTTTAATATGAAAATTAAAGAAATGGCCTCATTTTAATAAGAATGGTTTTCAAACCAGGTTCAAATATATTAGTAGTAGTAAATCATAAAGTGCAGGACCATCACATAGCATTCTCATAGGAAAATATGAATGAAAATTCATTCATATAATTATTTTAAGTAGTGACATTTATCAGAATTTATTATAATCTTGAATATAAAAAAACTCATGAACATTTATTTTCTGTGAGTTGTATTAATTAAAGAGAATATCAAAGTGTCTGATGGTTTGGACTACTCGCAAAAAATAAATGTTCATAAATGTATTAATTTCTTTTGTTTACGTTTGCCGACTTATGACAATCAAGCACGTCAACCTAGAATATAATAGTACCAAAGAAAATTATTGAGATAACGCCATCTCAATCAAATCCCACAAAATTCGATTCTAAACATAGAAAGGAAATTTGACTTATTTCAAATACCATGCAGAGAGGATGAACACTTTCCCATGGAAACCCATATGTAACCTACCTTGACAAGAAAGAAACCATATTTAAAACACAATATCTTGAACCAATGATGGAGCAGAAAATCAATGGAAGCTGAAGGTGAATCCACTAATATACTTTCAAATCAGAATAATTTTTACCAAAAGGTGGAATTTGTTTCTTAGTACTCACATGAACCATTTCGTAGAGGGAGCTGACTAATAACCACACTATCCCGGCCACCAGAATTTGATTTGTCGAGGCTTATTGGCACGAATTATAGTTGAGAAGGTGGGCAATTGATGGCAAAGTAGAGCATTAGCATTGAAGGCTCTTACGACTGCAATGCTGTGAGTGATAAATCGATATTTCCAGATTCCAATACCTCTAGAACTGGGCTCAATAAAGAAATCTCCAGCTTAAGAGGAGATCCTAATAAATTAGGGAAACAAATTGTTGCTAATCACACAGTGGACCCTGGCTACCAAGAAATTTGGTGCGTCATGACAACCAAAGCTCATAGCAATCCGGGGTGGAGCTATACGGGGCTTGGTGGCCTAAAACAATTTTGAAATTGTGTGTGTTTTAGATAAATTTTAAAAAGTCATCATTTTTCTAATTTATTTATTGTTGAGACTAGCTTTGATTCTATCAATTATCATTATTACAATAAAAAAATATATAAATTTTGAAGGATAAACATTTTGAAATTTTGTATACTTACTAATTTATTTGTTGTTGAAATTCTGTGCTTTACATAAAATTTAAAAAGTTTTAAAAGTTTTCATTTTTCTAATTTATTTGTTGTTGAAACAAGCTTTGATTCTATCAGTTATCATTATTACAGTAAAAAAGTATAAATTTTCAATGATAAACATTTTGAAAATTTGTTTACTTACTAATTTATTTGTTGTTGATATTGGCATTGGTTCTACCAGATATCATTTTCAATGATATACATTTTGAAACTTGTTTACATTCTAATTCATTTGTGGTTGAAATTAGCATAGGTTCCATCTTAGAAAGCATTTTCAACAATAAATATATTGAAGATTCGTTTCTGTAACCGAATGAAAAATCACTAATCGAATGATAACTTAGTTGTGTATATTATTGGTAATAAAGTTATTATTTAATGTTTTTAAAATATTAAATTGCCTAAAGAATAATAATAAATTTAAAAAAAAAGTTTAATGTTTATTATTGTTATTGTATAATTTAATTTATTTAAACTAAATCTCACAAAATCAAACTTTTAGCTCCCACTTCATCAGAAAAAAAAAAAAAAAAAGGGACAGTTGTATGTACTAATTATCATGTTGAACATCATCCCAACTGAAAAAGAAATATTCGGTATCAAACTGATTGAAAGAAAAAAAAAGCAAGACGATATCCACGTATCCGCACGGCACCATGCCCTGTCGGACAACCATTAGACAGGCACATTGCATTTCTCAGATTTATCCAAATTTTGAAAGATGGGTTATTTGGACTCTTTCCAGGACTGCTCTGATGCATATTGGACAGCCCATGAACACTAGAGTGACACGTCTACTTGTTCCCTTCTTCATTTCTAACAGTTCTAACAGAAAGAATAAGATTACGTAAAAAATTATTTTTAAAAATAATTTTTGAAAATTATTTATAATTTTTTATTTGAAATTTTTTTTAAATTTGGATGGGTTAATAAAAAATATTTTTTGTTGTTTGATTTTTTGAAAAAATTTTAATTTTTTTCAAATAATATTAATATAACTATTAAAATATTAAAAATTATTTATTATTAAAATATATTGAAATTATTTATTATTAAAATTATTAATATTAAAAAATAATTATATTTTAATAATAATATTTAGTCTTAAAATATTATGTTAATATAAAAAATACTTAAAATAAAGTTATTTATTATTCTTTATATTATTTATTAATATATTATAATATTATTTATTAATATAATATTATAATATTTATTAAATTAATTAATAATATTTATTATATTATTTATTAATATATGATTTTATTAATATAATATATAATTTTATAAATATAATATTATTTATTTATATAATATTATTTATAAGTAATATTATGCTCAAAAGTATTAGTAAATAATTTACTTATAAACAATTCTTTTCGCAAAGTAAAAAGTCAAATTATACTAAAAAATCGGAGTTTGAGTAATGAAGCGGGTATGGATGAAAGAAGAGTAAAGGATGATTCGACTTTGAAGTTAAACGACAGTGTTTCGGGTGAAATAAGCATATATTTTTTATTTTTTTTAGCATTTTCTGGTAATTTTAAGAGAGGATTGCAGGGGAAGGGTAAAGGGAGGAAGTGAAGGAAGTAGAGGGTGAGAAGAAGGAGAAGGAGAAGAAGAAGAAGCAGAGGAAGAAAGGGAGAAACAATTTTTTTTCTTTTTCTTGTGAGGAAAAAGAAAGTATACAAGGAAAGAGAGATTTTGATGAGATTTTCTTGGGATTGTTCGGAAAGATATAAAAAAGGAGGGGGGGGGGGGGGTGTTTGGAACTTATTAGATTGACCTTTTTGGAAAAACCATGATGTCATGAGAAAAGAGGGTGACCCATATGTCCATTTCGGGTACTATTTGGATGGCAAAAAAATAAGAAGGTTTTGATCAAAATAAATATCATGAAAAGTAAATGAATTTATTTGTTTAAATTCGTATTATAAATAAAAGGAGGAAAAACTCAAGTGTTGATGTATTTAGTTCATTCATTCAGCATTTTTGCTTTTAATTTGAGTAATTTTTTTATTTATCTTTTTGTTTTTAAATTTGAAAAAAAATTCTTGTTAAATAAATGATTTTTTCTCCTGCAACGAAATGTAGATAATACTTTTAAGTAACGTTTGCTATATTTTATAAAATCAGTATAATAATATAATTACTAGTTTTATTACCAAAATAATTTTATCATTTATGATTTGATATCATTTTATTTGATTAATAATGATTAATTCTTAAAAATTAAAGATCATATTTGATATTATTAAAAATTAAATACTATTTTATTTAAAAGTATAAAAATAACTATACATATTGTAATAATTACATAAATTAATAATTTTTTGTTGTTTAAAGATAATAATTTGTAAGATATTAGTAATATTTATTTATTTTATAATAAAATATAATTAAATTAATAAATTAATAAATATATTTATTGATAGGTAAATTTACTTTTATAATATAAATTATGAAAAAAAATATTTAAAATAGAAAACGAAACTAATCTATTAAATTCATAATAAAAAAGAAAATATTATATTATATAAATATTAAAAAGTGAAAAATATATATACAAATCATTTTGAACTTGTTATAATAAATATTAATTTAAAATTTTTAAATTTTATAATATAAAATAATTACAATTTTAAGATATAACAAGATTTTTATTTATATATTAAATTAGTATAATTGATTATTGTTAATTTTATACATCATTTCATTTTAATGATAAAAATTTTTTATCTTCTTGATTGAAAAGTAAATCACCCTCTAAATTAATGATCTAATCACTTTTTATGATCTAAAATTACCATCATTATATAAAATTATCAAGTAATTATTAAAAATTTAATAATCTAATTATTATATGTGAATTATCATAATTTTTAAAATAATCATCTTATACCAAACTCTGTCTTAATATTTGTTTAAACAAAACCCATCTACTTAAATTTAAAATGACAACAAACAAAGCTTTTGGTTTTACAATGATTGCCTTTGTACTTATCCTTTTTATTTATCTATCTATTTATATATTCATTTTTTAGTGGACCATTTTAGAGACATCAACGAGACGGATAAAGCATTCCTCATATCCATCATCGATTATATAATTTTTTTCTCATGTCCAAATTTTTAATATACCCTCGTTCCATTCCCATCAATGTGTACGGGGATCTAACGAATATGAGAAATCCTTGTACTCATGTTCTTTTAAAAAAAAAAAAAAAAAAACCTATTAAACCAAATACAATACATGCATTAATACAAATACAAATCTAAATAACAAAAAATCACTTAAAAGCTAATTAATCTAAAATAAAATTATATTATTAAATAAAAAATTATTTACTATATAAATATATTAGATAAAAAATGTGAAATTATCCGTCTCTATTCTCTTATCTAATAGTTATTTTAAAATCATATTTATCTCCAAAATTTAATATTCATATTTATCTTTATTTGAATAAAAAAAATTAAATTCTCTACCTTTGAAAGTTTGATCTTGCCATTGGATTGGGTGATAATATGATGTTGTTGATTTGTTGTAGATAGATAATATGACCCTGCTTAATGGTTTGAATTTATATGAATGGTTTTTTTTTATAGATAGATTCTGAGCATAATTTGCCAAGTTTAACTTAATCTAATGTTTCATTTCCATAGTTTCTATAAGTTTTTTTCAAAAGTGAATAATGACACTTTTTTGGTTTTCCACAAAAATAATATACTTTATTTTTATAAAAATCTAATACTACTATGTAATTTGCTCTAGCCCTTAATCTAATTGCTCAATCATTTTAAAATCTGGTTTGCACGCTGAAAGCCTGGAGAGCGAAGGCCCATGTGTAACAAAAAGGCCTTTTCTTAAACCCTTCGAAAACCAAGGCCCCTGCCGCTGCCCTCCATTTTTGTTTGAGAAGGGGGCGAATGGCGGGGCCGGCTTTGGGTGAGAGATGAAAGAGAAATTGATCACTACACTGCAGGCGGCCTGAAACATGTAGATGAAAAGAGAAAAAAAAAATTCTGAGAGGACTCTGATGTCCGAGTTTCTCAATTGATTATAGTTTTCAATCTGAATTTCGAAGCCTGGTCGTGTTTCTTCTTCGCTTTCTCTCCATCAGCATGGCCTTCCCTTAATTCCTCCTCCCTGTGCCTTGTGATGTTTGCTTTCTTCACAGCTATAAAACTTCGTTAATTATAATGAAATATTTAATATAATATTTAAATTTTAAAAAATTTTAATAAATTTTAATAAATATCTAAATTAAAAATATATCAATTAATATAATATTTAAAAAATTATTTTTTGTCATCATTTAAAATTAATGTCACTCTGTATTACATTAGTTACATATTTATAATTTATGTATTACATTTATAAAATTTAAATATTATATTAAATATTTTTTATAGTTTAAAGTCGTGACATTAAATTTTAAAAAAAAAAAATCTTTGCCTGACTTTACTTGTCAAGCAAACCCTTAATAGCTGACTCGTAATATTAATAAATGTTTCCTTTCGTGTCAGTAGATATTATAAGATATATCTTACAAAAGTGAATAAGTATGTTTTATCTACAGAGCTGTAGTAGGCCCCCACCAAGCTCAATGTCTTGATCCACTTTACCTATAATGGACTTCCATCAGGTTGTTTCCATACTTTTGCTAAATGCATACGAGGACGTAAGTGACTTCTGGGAGGTTATGATTTTCCACTCTGATCTTTTTTTGTCAGTAAGTGTTTCTGTTTTAGCAAAAATATTAATTAATTATACAAAGGAATGAAAACATGTTAGATTGCTCATTAACATGACTGACAAGCTTACTATTCTTCCTTCCTAATTGTATCATGCCATAGAGGCATTGACACATCTAAAACAGAATCAAGCAACCTCTATCAAACCCTGCTTCAGCATCTTTTATCGATTAAGTGATGTTAGCTGGTGTTTTTAACCCAATTTTCAGAAACACATGGTTACAAGCACTTTGGTGACAATGGAGGGCCAAGCTGTGCCCGGTCTGCTACCAAATCAAGCCTCCGAACTCATTGGATTGGAGTTCTGGATGTTATACTTTACATAGCAGCGGGTGTAATCAACCTAAAGAAAATTGTCTCAGAGTTTAATAATAGCAGGTATGAACTCTCAGCATGCATTTGTTGTACAGTTTTTGGTAATTAATTTAAATCATATTCATTGTTTCAATTATGATAATTTTGCTATATTATTTGGTTCCGTGCCTCTTTTGTTATTAGCCTTTCCATCACATAGGAAAAGGAATTCACTGGATATGCAACTGGTCATGGAGTACTATTCACGTATACAATGAGGATGCATTGTCAATAAAGCATTCTCTCCTGCATCTCTAACAGCTAATTTGGCTAGATATATGAGTAAAACTGTCAGTTGCTCTGTTAAAATTAACCAAAAAACTGGCACTGAAAGTTTAAGAGGTCAATAATCTTCAAAATAACCCCATGGTGATGGTTTCTTTCAACTGGAAACTGAACCTACCAACAGCCACCAATGAATTTTCTCAACAATTATCCTGTTATTGTACAATCTGATTTCAGTTGCTACATTCCTTTCAGTATGGTGTGAGCTTGTGTCTGTAAAGTGTTGTGCACTGCTCTTCATTCCACCAAGAAAGTATTTGCATCTGATGTCACTGTTTGGAAACTGGGTGCTGTACTTTCCACCACTCCATCACAATTGACTTTACAAAATCCCTCCATTATAAAATTGCCAAAGAACCCTACCTTCACTCACATTGCCTTCCAACCTCCATATTGCTTCCACAGATTCACTCATAAGTCATACCGCCACCAACAAACTCTACCAACCTCAATTGTATTTTATACTTACTTTCATGCTGAGCCATACTGCCATATTCCCTGATGTCATAGTCAGACCCCCACTTGGAGTAACTTAGCTTCTTCTAATGAAAAGGTAGACGGAAAAGTCACGCCTTAGCCTCTCCTCTCGCCTCAACTGCAGTCATACAAAATGGTAAAAGTACTCCCATTCCTTTCTAGCAAAACAGCATGATGCCACCCATGGGAGGGAATTATTCAAGATAGCTAATTGGCCAAACAACAGATCTCTTCTGGCTTCGGGGGTTCCACATGAACTTTGGACTATAAGGAAAGCTATTCAAATCGGGCAGAACTATGACCATCTGGATTAACAAATTGTTTATACGCTAAAAGTCTACTGTTGATCAGATTATGAGATCTCTCCAGCTTGAGCTTTCAGCTACCTACTAATTCGTAAGGCTGTATGTAACATCATATAGTTTGGGTTCTCTATTGCTTTTGCACCAAGGTAAAAGGAGTGAGAAAAATATTATTTTAATTGCAATTCTATTGGTGTCTCTTGTATGTTCGTCGTCACAATGTATTGTATATCTGCATCCAAATGCCTAGGGCAGTAAGAGACCTTGATATTTGATTTTAAAAGGGTCGATTAAAATTATATATATTTTATTTATTATATTACTTAAAATTGAAAGTAAGTGTTAGATATGAATATATATCCAATACGGATATATTCATTTTTTAAAATTTTTTTTATATATTTAAACTATCCTACTTACATACTGACATTTAAAATAAAAAACGTAACGTTTATTAAAATTTTATTTTCAAAATTTTGAAATTTTAACAAAGATTGTAAACATTGTAAAATGTTGCCACTCATAAAAAATTAAAATAAAACGTTAAATATTTTTACTAAATATTATTACATATAAAATTTAAAATATATTTACTTAATATTATTACCTATAAAATTTATTTTGAGGCTCCACCCACTACAACAAAATGACGTATTAGCAGCAGTTTTGTAGCGACCTTTCACTTACAAACGCCGTTAGCTTCCATATTTTTAGAAAATTTCAGGCGTTTATTATCCAAACGCCACTAAATATTCAAAAAACAGCGCTGTTACTTATAAACGTCACCCAAGACTTGATATTATAGGCACTTCTCGATTAAAACACCTTGAATATCTTTTATTAAAAGTTTCGATGAATAGTTAAAGTGTATTTTTGGCAGACAACGCCTTCAATAATCACGTCATAAAAAATTGTATGAGATTAATGAAGACGTTGTCTATAAGAAACGCCTTTAATATTCAAAAATTTTTTTAGGCTTATTAAATTTATTTTCTTCAAAAACTCATCCAATATTAAGCTTATCAAATTGTTTGGATCATACGGATGTTTACCATAAAATTGTTGGTTCGATCTATCCTTTAGCCTTTTTTTGGGTTTAGGCATAGATTATTTGTTAGTGATTATTCTAGGCGTTTTTTTGGCATAAATGTCTTCACCAATTGCTTTAAAAAATTTATCATAGAATATTGAAGGCGTTTTTCGTGGAGAGACGCCCTTAATAATTGATAGAAAAAATATGGGGTTGATTATTGAAGACGTTTTTTACCAAACTCGCCTTCTATAATCCAATCAGTAAATTTTTTTTTTGGATTTTTAAAGGCGGTTTTGTAATAAACGCCTTTAATATTCCATAGACAAAACTTGAATAGGATGGTTGAAGGTGTTTTTGGCTCAAAACGCCTTAAATATTCCTAGGGATAATTTTTAATGGTCAGATTATTGAAGGCAACTATATCCAAAAACACCTTCATAAACATTTTGTTTAGATTATTGAAGGCGTTACCCGTAGAAAAACGCCTTTCATAATTCATTCGATTAATTTTTAGTTGGTATTATTGAATACGTTTTTTATCCAAAATGCCTTCAATATTCCAGACAATAATTTTCTGGGGGAAATATTGAAGACGATTTTGGTAAAAAATACCTTTAATGTTTTTTTGCAGGGGTGAATGAAGGCGTTTTCTTACTAAAAATGCTTTCATTAATCGCATCATAAAAGCATAATTGATACTTTATATATGAAGTCAATTATAAATTTATACCCAGAAAAATGTTTGCTGTCAGTTGTATATTTATGCTCAAAAAATATTTAGTTTATATATCTGATACTAAGAATTATATTTTGAAATTTGCATAATGAACATTATTGTATTTCAAAAAATTTACCACACATTTGAAATTAAAACTGATAACGTTACCATATTAATATACTTTTCTGAAATAATCGTACTCAGTAATTTAATAAGTACACATAGTGTTTTCATATTAAGTATAACAATAATATTAAACCAATACCCCCAATGTACAAACTTAAAGTTTCCATTCAATATTGCATGTTAAAAATATTATAACAATTTGTTCCATATATATTTATAATCAACCAACAATGTCTAACCTGAAAGTTTATCAACATTGACAAATGACAATACATAATCACACCATTCTTTACGGACTTCATCCAGCTCCTCTTCCATGAAGCTTTCTTTACTCTCCGACTAAAAAAAATCATAAGTAAATGTTAAGAAATTAGAACATAATGTACCATTTTATTTTTTTGAATATATAATGAGTTTATGAAATTTATACTAACCTTGAATGGTGTGATCATAAAATCATGTAACACTATCTCTCGCATAAAACGAAAGACATAATATCCACATTCAGTATTATCGGGTTGACGAGGTACCTGAAAATTAAATTGAATCGATTTAGAAAATAGTTATCTACACAAACTCAGCATTAAAAGAATAAATTTGATATTTACCAATAATTACACCATTTTCGGTTTCTTTATCTTCTTATTGAATACAGATATTACCCTAAATTGATAAGAAAAAAAATTAGTGGGAACATAAATAAAATTTCTTATGAAGAAATAGAACATATATAATATAATAAAGTACTGTAATACCTTTTTATAAAAGTTTCAATATCGGGGTTAGGCATCGTCATTGGATTAACTGAATTAAGAAAGTATGACGTTAAGGATTTGGTGTCAATCACAATAAGCACCCAATAATAACTGCAAAATAATAACAATGATATACTCAGAATAAGCATCAGATCATAGAATGAAGTACGTTGGAGTAATTAAGGTTGGAATATAGCTTATTGCACATTATACGGGAGCAAATAATAATCAGCCAATCTTTTCATGCATTGGATCACATGATTAGCACGATACACGACTGTGCCACTCTGCTCACTAATAAAGTTGAGGTCAATGAATCTAAATATGTTCGTCAACTGTCTCCCCTTTAGCTTTCTATATAGGAAGCTACATGATAACAATCAACACTGTTGGTTAGTATTACACCTTAATACTAACTTACTACATATTGAATATGCATATTTGTATTTATAAGCTAGCCTCTTAAGTAATGATTTCAGCAGCTGATAATTCATCAATTTCACAAAATTTTTTCACCTCATCCACACCAATGAAAGAAAATGATTGTTTATCAAATAAGTCTTCCTTAGACTCAATGGATATGAAGTTTCCACCGGTACAATTCTCTAACAAATATTTTGTTAAGTCATCTATGCAAGCCTGGACAAGGGTCAGATGTTGAGTATGAACATCCTCCTACAATATTTAATGAAATATAAGTATTAAAACCAAATCAATCAATACAATAAATAAATTAATATTCAAATTATAAACAATATCATACTTCTTGGGTGGTAGCGAATGATGGGATGGCTTTTTTATTTGCAACGACAGCTTCTCGCACGGGGACGATGTTATCAGGCTGGGGTACTGGCATTACCTGCTGCATTGCTGCCAACATGGACTCCAAAGCAGCGAGTCTTTGCTGTTGGTCATTGAGGTGTTACTCTTGGTCATTAATTTATTATTGTTGCTGCGAAATTATTACTTCATATTGTGCATTTCTCATTCATGGGGTTTTTGGTAGTTTACCAAAATACGTCGATGGCAAGACAAATTTACCAACCCTACGAATTTGATCAGGACTTTTTTTAGCGCCTAATGCTAAAGACAAAAGATCTTCACCATACTAGGTTGTCAGTTCACTAGATTTTACTTTGGAAGCATAATTATCCTAAAAGACAATAATAAGTTAGGCTATTAGAATAAATCTACACAAGCTAGTATACACTCATGCATACAACCACAATGCCAATCATACATTATATCAAAAAAATAGTTACACATAAAATCGTTTTTGCCAATTCCTCGGTTGCTTCATCTGTGAATGATCCATCCTTCCATAGATGTCTTTGTTTCCAAATATCCAATCTAAAAACTTTTGTGTTTGAGCTCACTGATTCCCATTAAATTATCGCAATGAAAAAATCAGAATGAATGAAATGAATGTTCATGAATATTCATTAATGAGTATAAAATAAGTGTACGAAGACATACAAGCTCATACTTCACAATTGCATATTATTTTCTTACGTCCGATGGTGATATTGTTGTTTGGCCCAAATGTCTCGATGTTGTTCTTTGATTTTCTACAAAATTAAGAAATTATGTCAATCACATATGAAGATCAAAGGCTATATTGCTTCAAAACTTATAAACTTGGACTAATTTGGTAATGGATTTGCATACCGAGAAATCTTCTGAAAGTCAATATTGAATAAAATTTATCAAATCTTTCACACTTATGACATCTATATATGACATAGGTGGAATAGCCAAAACATCACATTCACCAACCCTCGATAAAATATATTGGGTTGTTAATCTGCTTTTAAAGTCTCTTAAAGTTTTTTCAACAGATTGCAATACAATCTTTTTACACTCAATTGAGACGTCAAACTATTCCTAAATAACTTAACACAAATAGTATCAACATATTGAATTTCATTTAAATGACCATATAACAAATTTTATGAAATAGTTGAATAAACATATCACAACAGACTGTCATATCTCATCCTTTAGATCATCAGGAACTCATCGTCAATTGGTGTATGTAATTGAAATCTTTCAACGGACGATGGCTCTAATATGAGTAGCCATCTTGCCAGCTCCTTCCGACACAAGTTACCCATTTTGATTGAAGTCAACATGAATTTTTGTGTCAGTCACTTTGATTTGTTTATTTAAGCCCCTTTTCTTTCTTTTTTGGCCTGTATTTCTTTCTTCTGCATGTTCATTAGAAGGAGAATGATGTTGTTCGGAGTCCATATTACTTGCAATATTGATCATAATTATACAAATTACACAATATTACCCTCTAAATTAATCATTGTACTTAATTTAATACAACCAATGCTATACTATGTACAGAAACAACATTTAGCACACCATTTAGCAAACCACTCAGAAAACACCATTCAGTAAAACAACATCAGACAACAAGTTCAGCAAACTATTCAGCATGAAATATTATTCAGACCCCCAATATCATACAATATCATTCGACAATACAATATCAGTCAACAAGGTTCGACAAACCACAATATTTAATGCGTACTACACAAAAATAGCATACTTGCAATATGAATAGAATCTTGGATGACTATGCTAACGGTGATGTTAATGAAAATATATAAATGCATATGTCCATATTAAGGAACTAAAAAAATAAAAATTCTCTATTGAAGGCATAAATAATACAGTAAACTAAAAAAAAAGACTTATCGGTTAAAACAGAGGTTCCCAGTGGTGATTTGTTGAAGGTTGAAGGTGAGGAATGAGAGAAAGAAAGTAATGGTCTGCTAGAAATGTGTTTAAGAGTTTGGTTTGTTTGGTTGAATAACGTAACTTTTAATCGTTTTGTGTACTAGGCCTTTGCAAATTCCTATGTTCAAGGTAGATAAATGAATATAAAATTAATTAATAAAGGCATTTCCATGGAACAACGTCTTCAATAATCACTTGAAAATTTTATTGAAGATTATTGAAGGCTTTTCTTACAAAAAAAGACTCATTTAATTATAAGCCTTTAAAATTGTCCACCCAACTTATTAAAGGTATTTTTTATAAAAAAAATATCTTTTCTAATTCTTAAAAATTATAAAAGGCATTTTCAGTAAAAAATCGCCTTCAATAAGTATGGATTTTCAAAGTTTATAACAAATTATTGAAGGCGACTTATAATAAAATACGCCTTTAATAATCCAAAAATTTTTTTTTGAAAAATTATTGAAGGCGTTGTTATTTGAAATCACCTTCAATAATTATATACAAACTATGATAGAAATTATTAAAGGCATCTATCTTAAAAATACGCCTTCAATAATAGTGTTACAATTTATGTGACGGTATATAGAAGGTATTTTACATTAGAAGACACCTTTAATAATTTTTAAAATATTTAGTGGGAAAATTTTGAAGACGTCTGTTATTAACAAATGCCTTCAGTAATTGAAGGTGCCTTTTTTAATAAACACCTTCCATTATCATCGTGGTATATCAAAGGCATATTATAATAAAAGACGCCTTTAATAATTCAAAAAAATTTTATTAAAAAAATTATTGAAGGCGTTATTATCTAAAACTATCTTAAGTAATTATATACAAACTGTGATAAAAATTATTAAAAGCATCTATCTTAAATATACGCCTTAAATAATAGTGTTACAATTTATGTGACGGTTTATAGAAGGCATTTTACAGTAGAAAATACCTTTAATAATTTTTAAAATATTTAGTGAAAAAATTTTGAAGGCGTCTATTATTAACAAACGCCTTCAGTAATTGAAGGTATTTTTTCTAATAAACGCATTCCATTACCATCGTGGTATATCGAAGGCGTTTTACAATAAAATATGCTTTTAATAATCCGAAAAAATTTTATTAGAAAAATTATTGAAGGCGTTGTTATCTGAAATCACCTTCAGTAATTATGTACAAACTGTGATAAGAATTATTAAAAGCATCTATCTTAAATATACGCCTTCAATAACAATGTTACAATTTGTGTGACAGTATATAAAAGGTATTTTACAGTAGAAGATGCCTTTAATAATTCTTAAAATATTTAGTGAAAAAATTTTGAAGGCATTTGTTACTAAAAAATGCCTTCAATAATGGATTCCTAAGTTTAAAAGTATATTGAAGACGCTTGTTCAAATAAACGCCTTCCATTACCATCGTGGTATATTAAAGGTATGTCATAATAAAAGACACCTTCAATAATCCAAGAAAATTTTTTTAATGAAATTATTGAAGGCATTGTTTTCTACAACCGCTTTTAGTAATTAACTACAAACTGTGATAAAAATTATTAAATGTGTCTTTCTTAGATATACGCTTTCAATAACAGTGTTAGAATTTATATAGCGATATGTTCAAGGCACCTATAATATATTCAAAAAATATTTATGAGGTAATTATTCTTGACATTTTTTGTTAATAAACGCCATCCATAATCTTGTCCAATAAAAATCTTTCCAAACTTAGCACATCCAATCACCAATTTTAAGCTTCATCTTCATTATTATATCTTTTCAGACCAAGTACAATTTACTTTGCATTTTCTTTTGCTTTTAGTATTCGAGCATTGTCTTTTAGAATCCTATTTTGACTATTCATAACTTATTGACTTTAGTTTTTACTTCATTCGACTATTCCTTCAGCTCTTGCAATTCGTGATTTTCTTTTTCGTGAAAAAAATTTTCTACAAAACCCACCTTATTTCACCTTTTGTCAACCCTAACTACAAATACTCTTGGGTACTATCTATTTAGCAGCAGAGTTTTAACAATCATAATATCTGGTAGCTGATAAATTACTTTACACCAAGGAGTTCATGTTTTGTGTAAATAATATTCTTGTTATTATCTTTTGTTTAAAACATAGTAAACTATGCAATTAAACATGTTCATTTTCATATGAATTATTTATATATATTTGGTCTGATAATGTAGCAACTAATAAATGGATAAGAGTTGGATACAAAAGTCTAGATTAAGTCAAGAGTATAGAGATGGAGTGAAAAAATTTTTCAATTTTGCATTTGAGAATACAAGTGAAGATAATATGATATTATGCCCATGTATGAAATTTGCTAATATCGAGTGACAAATGTGTCAAGTTATTTATGAGCATTTAATTTGTATTAGATTTTTATCTGGATATGTTAATTGATATTTTTATAAAGAGTCTGTACTATCAAGGTCTTCCACTACAATTCCTTCAACATCAAAGGCTTTTCATCACCAACATGATCTCTTTATAGCATATGACATTGAAGGCATATTACGAAATGCTTTTAACATTCATAACCAAAATTTTCGTAATCTTTCTCTCCAAAATGAAAGATTTAATCAGTCCAATGATGAAATGCATGAATTTGGTGAACCTGAGATAAGTGTACGTGACTAACAACTTAGAGAAAAAGCATCAAAGTTTTATAGATTGCTTGAGGAGATGAATGAAGAACTTTTTGAAGGATCAAAGCATTCAAAGTTATCTTTCTGTGTTCATCTTTTTCACTTAAAATGCTTATGTGGATGGATGAGAAACTCTTTGACTTTATTATTACAGTTTATGAAAGAAATATTTTTTTTTTTATAAAAATCCATGAATCTTGTAAGAAATCAAAGAATATGATCAAGGATTTATGTCTTAGATATGAGAAAATTTATAGTTATCCCAATTATTGCATGTTGTATCAGGGGATAAAAAAAATAAAAAACTTGTCATTTGTGTGGTATTTCTCGTTGGGTCGACAAAAACCTCGATGAAAGGTTGAATGATGATGGTGATGAGGTATGTGTCAAAAAAAGCCTATTAAAGTTTTACGCTATTTTTCATTGATACCAAGACTTCAGTGACTCTACATGTCTTTCAAAACTGTAGATTCAATGAGGTGGCATCATGATTTACGAATGGATGATGGATCGTTAAGGCATCCTGTAGATTTTTTGGCATGGAAGTCACTTCATTCTAGGTTTTCAGACTTTACATTTGATCCTTAAAATATTATGCTTGGACTGACATCTGATGGATTCAACCCCTTCCAAATAATGAGTACTTCTTATAGTACTTGACCAGTTGTATTGATTCCTTATAATTTATCATCATGGATTGCTATGAAGCAATAGTCATTTATATTGTCTATAATAATACCTAAGGAAAAAGGTTCGGATAATAATATAAACATCTACTTACAACCTCTTATTAAAAATTTAAAGCAATTATGGGAATAAGTTGAGACCTATGATACATCAAAAATGGAAAACTTTAATATGCGTACTACTTTATTATAGACTATCAATGATTTTTTTACTTATGTGAATTTATCTGGTTGGAGTACAAAAGGTCATTATGCTTGTCCATATTGTGCTGCACAGATATGTTCAACGTGATTACTAATGGTAGAAAGTTTGGTTATTTGAGACATCATCAATGGTTAGATGATAATCATCAATTTAGATTCTAAAAATATCTCTTTGGTGAAACTGAAGAGTTAAAGAGATCGTCTTTACCCATTAGTGGGTCTATTATTTTGTCAAAGTTAAAAGATATCAATTTCACATATGAAAAAATAACTCCATCAAGAAAAAGAGTGAGGGACATCTTTGAAGGTATCTGGCTTAGTATTACGCAAGTTGGTGACAGTCATATAGAAGTTAGTGATCTTAATGTTCAAAGTGATGAAGAGGACGATGAAGTAAATGACCCCAATGAGTATGAGTTGTGAAAAAAAGAAGTATATTTTTTGAGTTACCTTATTGAGAATATAATTTATTACACCATAACCTTAATTTGATACACATAGAAAAAAATATTTACAAAAATTTTATTGGGACAATTCTTAATATGAATAGAAGATCCAAAGATGACTTAAAGAGTTGGTTTGACCTAATTGATAAGAAGATTCACTCAGACCTCCATTTGATATTGCTTCCTAATGGTAAATATTGATTGTCTGCTGCTTGTTTTGGGATTTCTAAAGTCGAAAAAGATGTGTTTTACAAAGTTTTAAAAAATATCAAAGTTTCAAATGACTATGTGTCAAATATATCAAGATGTGTGAATATGAAGAAGCAAAAACTTTCTTCATTGAAGTCACATGATTATCATATTTTGATGCAAAACTTACTTTTAATTGTTTTACACTCATTAATGTCAAAGCAAGTGACTTCTATGGTAATTAAATTGAGTAACATATTAAAATCTCTATGTTAGAAATATATGAATGTGAAAGAGCTTGACAAAGTTCAAGATCGAGCCGTGATTACTTTATACCATTTAAAGAAGATATTTCCTCTAAACTTTTTCACTATTATGATGCATTTGGTTATTCACCTTCCATATGAAATAAAGGTCAATGGGTCGATTTATTATCGATGAATGTATCCTATTGAAATGTATTATTTGTTAATAGATTGATTACATTTTTATTGATTATCAAGCCAATTTACTTAAAATAATATATGACTAATATTTTATGCTATACGTTTTTGGGAAGGTTAAAGTCTTATTGTCGCAACAAATGCTATTTAAAATGTTTTATTGCTAAAGGATATTTAGCATAAAAGTGTATGACATTTTGTTGTCGTTATTTAAAAGATGTTGAAACGAGATTTAATAGACCTTTGAGAAATATTGGTATGCAACATACAGACTCAGCCTACAATTATCTTTTTCAAAGTTTTAGACAACCCATAGGCAAAGTTGAATTGGTAGAGTTAGATGATAAATCTTGGGTACAAGCACATTGATATGTTTTTTTTCATCATGACTCAATTGAATCGTTTCGCACGTAAGTTGTTTAGCAAGGAAATTATTTATTACATTGGCATAATTTATTGTGTTTTTTTTTAGTGTTAATACTTTATCATGATGTTTTATAGTGAGTATAAAAATAATTTGAGAAATCCAGCACATTATCGACGATCAAACCCTCAAGAGGTTGATAAGTTATTCGTTGAAAACTTTCATGAATGGTTAGGAGCAACTGTAAGTAATGCCATACTTTTCATTATTTTTTATCTACATAAAATGCTTACGGTAAAAATAACATTAATAACATATATATATTTATTCCATTTTTATAAGTTTGGAGTAGAATGCTTATTAGTAAAGAGGTGAAGTGTCTTTCACACAGTTTGAATCGGATTGTGAAACAATACAAAAGTTTCATCATCAATGGATTTAGATTTCACACAAAATCTTGTGAGAGATTTAGAAGTACATAAAATTTAAGAGTTGTTGTGACTTCATCAACTACTAGCTATGCTAGTGCTAGGGACACAAACCCTTTAAAGGAAAATGTTAACTATTATGGCATGATTAATGACATCATTGAGTTAATTATTATGACAAGTGAAAAGTTATCTTATTTCGATGTGATTGGGCATATGTGAATAGTGTGAAGGGTCTTAAGAAAAATTAGACGGATTTACACTTATGAATTTTTCTCGATTAATTCACACTGGACAACAATTCATCGATGAACCTTATGTATTTTCATCTCAAGTTAAACAAGTATTTTACTCTGAAGATCTCAAAAAATTAGGTTGGTTTGTTGTTCTTTGAAACACACCTAGAGATTTATTTGATATGGGGTTAAATACCAAAAATGATGTTGAACACAGAACTGAATGTTATTCTTTTGCTGAACAAAACTTGGATGAGAATATCTTCAATACCTATGCTCAGTGGGTCCGCGAAGATGTTACTGAAGACATTTACAAACCATGACTCTGTGCACCTATAATTTGTAAGTCGAGTGTTTAAGACATAATGTAGTAAATAATAGTATGTAAATAATGTCACATTTGCTGTTGTATAATTATTGTCTTCTAAATCATACATTATATTTTGATTTAATTAAATCGATATGTTCTTTATATGTCGTAGGTTTTGATTTCTTAAATTGAAAATGTCTTTATATATCTTCTGAACTAAAATTTTTTTTATATTCGCTTTTATTATATAGGTAAGCTACAATGCGAAGAAGTAGGTTGAAAGGAAAATATATCAGAGATATTAGTTCAGAACCGTCTGCAGGACCTGTAGATATTGGCTATGGACTGAATCCTTTGGAAGTAAATGAACGTACTATCGGATCTAACTCCGTCACTTTTAACCCTTCAACCAATATTGGATCTGACAATATGAGAGGTTCAGGTTTAGATAGTACCACATCAATTGATTATGCTTTAAATTCGATTGCAGGTATGATATACTTCAATTTTAGAATTCGAGTATAATGATAATAGTATTACGATTTTACAAATATATTATATATTTGTTGCAGTTGATAACAATGGTCAACAAAGGACCAGAGGTCGAGCAACTTTGAAAGAATTGTTTACACTACCTCCTAACGAGCGTATTGTAGTGTCTGTAAACTCTTATAGACAACCAATTGATGAAGAGACTCAACTATTGGCTGAATATCTAGGCATGCTAGCCCGTAATGGAATGAAATTGTCTATTCATTATGAAACATGGCATAATATTCCAGAAGAAGTTAAGGCCGAAGCATTAAACTTTATTGAGGTATTAGTATAATTAATTAGATATATTCAAATTTTTTATTTTACATTTTGTTTACTTATTCAAACTTTTCTTATTGTATTATTACAGTCAAGATTTGTACTTGAAATACCAACTTCATATGTGCTTAAGTCATTGGGAAAGAAATGGAAAGATTATAAGCATAGTTTGAAGAATAAATATTTTGATTGAAATAGTATTGTAGAGGCAATGATGCAAAATCTATCCAGTAATGTGATTAGGTGGCAATATGAACAACTAGTTAGATTTTGGTTCTAAAAAAAAAGAGAGGTACTAGTTTATAACTTTGTATAATAGAATGAAATGATGAAAGTATTTGATGGTTTCAGTTGGTAATATTTGTATTTCTATCATATAAGCAATTATTTTTTATGACAGGAAAAAAACAAATTGAGATTAGTAGCAGAAAGTAACAAAAATATAGTCACATAAGTGGATCAAAAAGTTTTACAAGAAAGCAAAAAGAAATCGTAAGTTTATGATAATTAACTTATTCCAATGAATGAACTTTTTCTGCCATTGAAAGGTAAATATGGAAATTAACATTTATTGTTCTGTTTTAATAGATTTAATTATTTCAATAAATGATATTAAACTTATCGAAAGTTTTGAATTTAGTTACATAGATGATATGTATGAAAAGTTACTGTTTACATATATTTATACCTTTATTATCTGGTTGTTGTTATTATTGATTTTTAACAGTTTTGATAGCTTCAATACTTGATATTAAGCTTATCCGATTGATTGAACTTGGTTTCGATAGTTGATATGGGAGAAAAATTGTCAATTATGTCTATTTGGGAATATTTTTACATATAAAAGGCAAATATACAAATAAATTTTGGATGCCTTTCAACATATTGAATGGCTTCAATCCTTTATTTTAAATCGGGAGAAAATAATTGAATTTAGTTTCCATAATCGATATGTGTGAAAGTCTAAAATGCTTTTATTCTTTGCATATATTTAAGACTATTGTGTTGTTACAAGACCAAAATATAAATAAAAGAGATTAAAGTTATTCAAAATTTTAATACTTGATTGGCATGATTGATATGCATAAATAAGTTACGGTTGATATATATCATATCAAATAACATATGTTTTTGTATAGGAGAATGAGATAGGTGGTACAATTGGACGTGTGAAACTTTTTTGCGTAACACACACAAAAAAATAGATCTTACATGAATGTCGAAACACAAAAAATTATGATAATTTGTATCATCTATTTTAACATAAAGTAAATATTAACTCTTTTTAACATATAATCAATTAGTCATTAAACTTGATAGTTGTATATGACAAATTCACAGGAGAAAGCAAAAGAGAAAATGACTGCTGAGATTGAAGTAGCATCTAAAGGTTCTCTCAACATGCAAGAAATGAAAAATCGGATATTCATAGAAGTTGCTGAAAAAGAAAGGCATAGACAGGTCCAAGGCCTTGGATTGAGTCCAACACCATCTGTTTACTATGGACATAACTCTCCGTAATTTACACTCTCAGCAAGTCAATTTTTGCAAGACATTTCAATATTGAGAGGGGAGTTACAAACTATGCAACGTTTTCAGCAAATGGAAGCAAAAAGAAAACAGGAGCGTGCCAAAATTGAAGAAGAACGTGCTAAAATAAAGCTAGAGCATGTAAAATTTCAGTAGTTGCATTATTGATTTGATCATCTTATGAATTTTGTGCAACAATAATTTTCAAGAAATGATTTTAGTGCTCCATCAACTTAGGTATTATATTTAGTAAATATTAAAATTTTTAAATAAAAAATAAGCATACAATGAAGTGTTAAAAATTGTATGGTATTATTCAGTAAGTTGTTGAGCACGCTAGTGACCAAGGTAAAAATTTTTCTTCATCAATTGACAGCCAGTAAAATGTATGTAGTCATCCATTTCATACATTTTAATTTTTTATTTGGTTAATGTATTTACAATATTTAAATGTTATTATACTAGTTATTAAACTTTGTATTAATTAGATGTATATTTAAACGTGAATGAAGTTAATATTAATTTCAGTTTTTGAATTTAAGCTCTTTACTGAAAATAAAATTTATTATAAAAAATTAAAAAAATATATTTTTATATAATGACGGTTTTTGCATTGGGCAATGCCGCTAAATGAATAATTTAGTCATGTTTGTAGCATAAAACACCACTATAAGTAGTGGCGCTCTTTTCAGCAAACACCGCTAATTAGGTGACGTTTTTTATAGAAACGTCACAAAGCAACGACGTTTTTCTCATAACAACGCCACTGAATTAGTGGCACCTAAAAGATACAAACGTCACAAATATTGAGGCGTTTTTAAATTCAAATGCCATGCAAAGTAGCGGCATTTTTTGTTACAAACATTATCAATGTAACGACGTTTTTCTCATAAAAATATCACTAAAATAGCGACGATTAAAAAATACAAACGTCGCTAATATTAAGTCATTTTCATATTCAAACGCCTCTAAAGTAGCGACGTTTCAAAGATATAAATACCGCTAAAATGATGACGTTTCACATATAAAACGTCGCTAAGATTGAGGTATTTTTTCTAAAATGTCGCTATTTACTGCGACGCATGTATAGGCGGTACTCTACATGATGTTTTTTCGCAAACGTCGCAACCTTATAGTAACGTTAATAAATGCTGCTAAGCAGTTAAAAAAATATCGCTAAAAACTAAAACCCCTGTAATGACCCCTTGAAACCTTTAGGAAGGGGGTTTAACACCCCCTTTCCAACCCCATATAGACCTTATTGCAAATATCGATTTGTGTATTTTCTCTTTGCAAAGATAATTAATATAAGAATAATAATTAGAATTGTAATATTATCTTTGTTGAAAATATTTAAAAATTTAAAAAATTTTTAATTTCAATGAAAACATGTTATTTACATGTAAAATATTATGAATGTCATATGTTATTCATATATCATCAAAAATAATATAATAAAAAATTTTATTAGATAATATTATATTTCTCTAAACTATATACAAAATCCTTATATTTTTTAAATTAACAAAACTCAAAAATTATATATTTTCATTTAATATCATTTTTTTCTTGAAATATAAAAATCTTTGAATCAAACATATCTTAAAAGTAAAAAAATCTTTTTCATTACAGGATAGCTGTCATTTTTCAAAGCTCTCAAATCCTTTTAATTTATAGTAGTATAGATAAATTATATGCTAGCATTTGAATTTCGTTGAAAGTGTAGTTTGTGGGAGGTTGTTGAACTGTAACGTGTTCCACCATTGGACCTTAAAATTTGAAGGCGTGTATAGCCTATTGTTGAGTACATCCTCTTTTGTCCAAATTTGAAATTCAGTATGGTAGGCAATTTACCACTAGTCCTCTTTGATTGAGAAAGATACCTCTGGCGAATGGGGAATCCAAAGAGACAAATTCAATTGCATTAATGGCAGTGCCAGCCATGTCAGTCTTTTCTGTGGTACAAATAATATCATATCATCTCATCTCACGAAAGCATCCTTCATCTGTTTTTGCCGCTTCAAATTTTCTGTCCTTTTATCCCACCGCTTGAAATAAAAGAATTTCCATCGACCTCTGCATTTAGCCATTCATATTGCAAAAAAAGAAAAAGGCTACGTACCTAAATTACAATAATTTTTGGCTAGACATCCCATATTTTTTAGAGTTGGACAATTTCAAAGGCAATCGGTATTTATAGTGCCATTACTATTTAATTTAGTATTATTTCTTATAATAATTATTTTGGTGATGCCACTCCCACCAACTCTGACTTTGACACTCTTCCAACAAAACGACCTCTTATTCTTAATACCTAAGCAAAAATTAATGACTTTAGGGTAACATTTGTAACTTCAATATAACATTAGTAGAACATATGTACCCTAAAATGATTATAATTTCTTTGCTTTGAATTTACTTTTACATTGATCCAATGGTCAAGGTATAATCTTGGTTAGGGTACAATAATTTAAATAATTAATCTCCCTAATTCTTTGTTTTTAATTAAACCCAATAATTAACTTCATCTTCATTAATTCTTTTAAAATACTTGGATAAAATGAACATGGTAAGGGAACTAACTTCATTAAGTTGATTTGTCTATTTATATTTCTGTATTTATTATATTAAAAATAATATTTTAAAACTAAAATTAAATTAAATTAATTATTCATTAATGTAATAATATCCATTTTAAAATTGAGGCCCAAGCTTGACCTAAATTAAGTCAAATCCAACCCGTTTTCGATAGGTTTTGACCCGATCCGACCTTATGAGATTGTTTTTTTTTTTTTAAATTCGAGTTTCAGGTCGGATCGGGTAAGGTTATGAAACAATTGAAGTCGGGTTCGGGTTTTAGACAAATCCGACCCGATATTATATAAAAAATTATTTTTTAATTAATTATTTAATTTTTTATTTATATATAAATTTATATAATGATATGTTTAAATATTTATATTTTTAAAATAATATTTTATATTTAAAAAATAATATTTTATTAATTTCAGGTCGGATCGAGTACGATTTATATAGTATTGGATCAGGGTCGAGTTCGGATATAAAAAAATAAAAAAATTTCGGATAAAATTAAGTTCAGATTTAATAACACATAAAAATCAAGTCAAGTTCGGGACGAATAAAATCCATCCTGAACCCGACCCAATACTAACCCTAGTCAAGTCCTAGAGTGTAGACTTGGACGCGTTTATTTCTAATACAAGTACTAGTTTTTTGCACTACATGTAACGAAGAGAAATAAAACTAATCGTTTAGGTACTTAAGTATTAATTAATATATATTATATTATGAATTTTGTTAACAACTATCTTTAAGGCATTTTTTAAAGTAAGTCGACATACTATTTACAGTACTATTAAATGCAATAATTCACTATTAATTTAATGATTTTCAATATATTGTGTAACAATAAAATAGCATCTTAAAACACTCCTCAACATTTGGAAGTGAGTATTTTATTTGAGTTCGTTTTTTATACTTTGCCTAATATAATTATCTAATCCTATAAGTAAAATTAAGAGACTGAAACAAGCATACAGCAAACACAACATGCATTAATATGTATCACCACTATGTAAGCAAATGTTATTTGGATAATCAAAAGGGAAGGTGTAACATTATTCTAATGTAAAGAATATTTCCGAATCATATCATGGAAACTTCATGGCCCAAGTTATGGTGTGCCACTAAATAAATGATATGTCACTTTTTTCTGATTTCTGTGGACGAAATGTCTCTTTACAATGTGGCATAGCCACAAAGGCCAAACTTTAATAATTTGTAATAATAATTTAGTAGGCTTGATCGATTATCCTCGTTTCTTCCTTAAACTGGCTTTGTATTTTAGGTGCTAACCTAGCCAACCGCTTTTCCAACTTCATTGATAAATTTAGATAGTAGTGATTGTACTTTGCACATGTTACCACGTGCAAGTTTATAGGCCAAAAGGGCAAAATTATGATCCATTATTAAGGTTTTGCTTTCATGACACCTTGGTGTATGATCAATCACGGTGCAAATAATAAAGAGATTCTCTTTTTTTTTTTTTTCTTTTATGATGAAAAGGGAAAAACATTATAGAAAATGTTAATCGATATGTTTAATCCACATTTTCAAATTTTGCTAATGTAAACTAATCAAGTTGCTCTCGCTTCACTTGATAAATACTCAAATTCAACTTAATGGCTGTCCAACCTGAGCTCAAACTCGAATTATTTAAGTAATAAATTGAGCCAAGTATGAGCTTTTTAATTCTTAAATCTAATGGTAAAAATACTTGGATCACTCATAAATCTTATTGATTTTTTTTTTAATTTCTTCATATTATATGTAAAAAATTATAATATTAATTTATATATTTTAAATTTTTATTTGAGCTTTTAGAGTAAATTTCATCAATTGATTGTGAATTTATGTGAAGTTTCATCTTCCTTCATTCGCATCTAATAGCTCGAATTTTCTTATTTATGACCTTTTCAATTAATCCAAATGTATTCTTCCTTTAACATAACGCTAAAATTTAGATTACATTTGTTGTGTATGTCCATCAAAATGTCGGTAGCCAATTTCATCCATATTCTATTCAAACTTTGTGCTCAACTTCATCCATATTCCATCCAAACTTTAATGGTCGAGTATTGAAGGATTGATGAATTTGAAACAAATTTAAAAGGTTAAAAATATATATAAAAAAAAATTTCAAGTTTCGACTGAAAATAAAATTCTGAAAAAGTCATAAGCAACTATGTAATTTATTAAAAATTTTAAATTTGACACTATATCAGTTTTTTGAAAAAAATTTATTAATATTTTATTTTTTAAATCAAATTATATTTTTATTCAAAAATGACATATAACAATCATATATACATTTATGTTATAGCCATTGTGCTCCATGTAGATGCCATATATAAAAGCCATAAATAATTTTATGATGACATGGCATGCTAACATGGCACATAAATGCTATGTGTTATCATCTCATTAACTAGTTGTCATATCAACATATTTGTTAACGATATTAATTCTATGTATCACATTATTATATAATTTGATACAGTATAATCGTAAAAGTGTTGCATTGAACATTTTTAAAGTGCATGTTCTACATCGAAAAAGTGTATAATATAAGAACTAAATATGAAGTTATAAAGTCCAGGAAAACCAACCCTTGCTATATGTATTTTATGTTATATTTTTTAATTATCAAATTTGAATGATCTATTGATAAAATGTTAAACTTTTAATTTTAATAATTAAGGTTAGAATTCTGCCAACATTATATAATAAAAAAATATTATAATTTATATGGCACATGCATGTTTGATGTTCGTGTAAATGAGCCTGCTAATTAGAGATATTTCATGATAGAGATATTTCATGAAAGGATAAATGCTCAATACTCTCTTGTAAGTTATAAAAATAAAAGCCAAAAGGTTACATGACATAAATCCACAAGATGGCACAATGTTGATAGAAAATGATCAATTATCAGGAAGTAAGTTAAGTAGGCATCCAGTTTTTAATAAATAACGTGTTATTATTATTTGAGGACCAAAAGATACGACACACGCATGGCTTAAAACATTTTAAAAAGTAAATAAATTTAGCATAATGTAAGGTCATTAGTCAATAGAGTCGGATCTATGATCCCATCCCCTTTTAGCTTCTGTAATTTGTTCAATTGTACAAGAAAATAATAGTAACATATTAAAATACTAATATTTCTTATATTCTTTGTTCTTTTTTATTTTGTATTCCATTAATTAACAACTTTGGTATACTATATTAATTATTATTATTATTATTATTATAATGCGATGGGCAAAAAGACGATAGATGAAGAAATGTTAAAAGATTTGTGTTTTGTAAGATTCAAATTCGAAAATTATGTTAAATTGAAAAATCATTTATCTTAAAAATTTAAGTTGATAAAACTTTAATTATTATATTTAAATTCTAACACTCGAATAATAATAATTTATTTTATACATATAAAATACAACAAATCTATATTGGCTTAAGGCTGAATTGAACTAACTGATAAGTAATAACTATGTAGCAAAATAGCTTAAATTAATTACTAATAACAAATGTAAAAATATATAATAACAATGTAAATGGAAAAAAGAATAGCTTAAGCAGAAAACCAAGCCAAGTCGTAGTATCTTAGATAAAAAATTTTTTTAACGGTGTCAATGTTATTAGTATTTGATGAAAATGTCTTATTTTTTACTCAAATGAGAATTAAAATGGATATTAAAGTTTGGGATGGGATGAAAATGGATATAATTTTAAATATTTTATCAAATATTAAAATAGATAATATAACATTCGTCCTGTATTTATATCCTATAAATATGTTTATATGCATTTAATAAATATATTTTTTATTAAATAATATAAATTTTTATTTAAAATGACTTAGAACTAATATATTTCTATTTTATAAAAATATATTAATATATATTTATAACAAAATTTACATAAATATGTATGACAAAAATAAAAAAGTTAAAAAAATTAGTTTTTATTTAAAAAAATTATAGGTGATGGATTATTTGTACCCATTAAGATTCCGTTTGTTTTAAATAAATTTTCTTTCAAAAAATATTGCACTTTTCAGAAAATTAGAGATTTTTTTTTATTTAAATGAATCAATAAAAAATATTTTCAATTGTTTGATTGTTTTTTAGACAATTTGTTTTTTTAAATAATATTGATATAACTATTAAAATATTAATAATTTTTTATGACTAAAATATATTGAAATTACTTATATACTTTAATAGTGGCATTTAATAATAAATATTATATTAATATACAAAACACTTAAAACAAAACTAGTTATTATTTCTATTAATATTTTAAAATATTTAAAATGACATTATTATTCTTAAAATATTATTTTTGTTAATATAACAATAATAGTAATATTTATATTAAAATATTAAAAATATTTATACTATTAAATATTTATATTTTATATTGAAAGTATTTATTATTAAATCATAACAAAAAAATTTATTTATTTTATTATTCAAATAATAATATAAATATATTAATAAATAAAATAAAAATAATATATTTTAAATTGAAAAAAAATAAATTATTAAAATATTCCTTTTATGAAAATAATAATATTAATATATTAATAATATTTTGGATTGGGCTAAATTAAATTTGAGTATGAAAAAATCATATTTAAGATCTGACATAAAGAAAATTGTGCTCATGAGTTTGGTAAGTAATCTTATTCCTTTTCAAATGGAGAAGATAATTTTAAAACTTAACTTTTTTTTTCATTGAATAATAAATTATTTTTTGTTAACAAACTAATTTTTTATCAAACAAATATAAAAAAAAATGCAAAAATTATCTTTTAAAGATTATTTTTTGTGAAACAAATAGATTCTAAATAATTGTGAAAATAAAAATAAAAATAAATTTAAAATATCGTTAAATATAAATAAAAATATATAATATAAAAATGAAAAAAAAAAATCTGCGCACCTCATTTCCTGTCTGTTAATATCCTATGTCTTTCTACGTGCTTTAACCCGACCCTTACCAAACGGAGAGCTGATGCCTAGTACATAGAGTTTAAGCTGATATAAATGGTAGATACAGCGTATCTGAGGTTTAATCCAACGGTAGTAATTAGATCAAATCCCAAGGCGAAGAACATGGTTGAAAGTGAGAAAACAAAAGCTGTCAGCCAGGTCACCCTATCTTTTCCCTATGGTGGCGCAAATGATTCCCCGTTCCCCACTGCTCTATTTTTAATTTAATTTCCTCCAAATTTCATTTGCATTTCAAAAATTCCCCAAAGTCTTCCAATATATAAACGCCCCTTTCTTTTCTTCTGCTCTCCATCTCCGTCTCACCAGAGAGAATAGAGAGAAAGGAAAAAAAAAAAAGAGTCCTCGTCATCTGCTTCCTCTTCTATTCTCTCTTTCTCTCTGAAACTCCTCGTTCTTTTCTTGTTGAGGTAAATCTTTTGCTTTTGCCTTTATTTTACTTCAAATCCACCGATCTGTGGATTTTTTTTTTTTTTATGTTTTGCCGATCATGGAACTGAGATCTAGGGTTCTAGAAGTTTCTACAGAGTTGTAAGGAGTTAGATTTGGCTTGATCTGCTTCACTTTGTATCTGGATCTTTACTTACCTTGATCTGCTTCTTTCCACTTGTGATTTCTGTGTAGATCTTATGAGAGTTGGTTTTTTTTTTTTTGTCTTTATTTTGAATTTGATCTTCTTCCAACTTGTACTGATTAATGCTTTCAGTTTGTATATTTAATGCTTTTCGAAGGCCTCTTTTTGAGGTTAAGAAAAGGCTCTAATCTTGATCTTTATTTCCTTTCGTAATTGATTTAATTTGTTGTCCAAACGAATTATAGAGTAGCTTGTTTAGATGCTGACAAATGAATGTTGTCTGCATTTTGAACCGACTAAATTTGGTCGACCCACTGCAGTAGCAAAACTTATGTCTTTTAGCTAGCTAGGATACTGAATGGTTTTATTTTATGCTTTTAAAGAAATGAATTTTGATTTGAGTGTTTCTTTTTTCACTAAGAGAAGCCACGACTTAATTTGTTTGAAGGCTTTGATTTGGCTTGTTTAGATTAGTTGAAAGAGGTATATAATCTAGGTTGGCAAGTGATTTTTCTATACTCACTATCTCAATTCTTGTTTCTAGTATTGTAAAAGATGGCCGATGCTGAGGATATTCAACCCCTCGTCTGTGACAATGGAACTGGAATGGTGAAGGTTAGTTGATTTCTAGACCTGAGTTATATTCTCCATTATTGTTTATTTCTTTATGAAAGATGTGTTACTTTGCCGTGGTTGATCTGATTTTGTTTATCATGCAGGCTGGTTTTGCTGGTGATGATGCTCCCAGGGCAGTTTTTCCCAGTATTGTTGGTCGACCCCGGCACACTGGTGTCATGGTTGGTATGGGTCAGAAGGATGCCTATGTAGGAGATGAGGCACAATCTAAGAGAGGTATCCTTACTTTGAAATATCCCATTGAGCATGGTATTGTCAGCAACTGGGATGATATGGAAAAGATCTGGCATCATACATTCTACAATGAGCTCCGTGTTGCTCCTGAGGAGCACCCTGTGCTTCTCACAGAGGCACCTCTTAACCCCAAGGCCAACAGAGAAAAGATGACCCAGATCATGTTTGAGACCTTCAATGTGCCGGCCATGTATGTTGCCATCCAGGCCGTTCTCTCTTTGTATGCCAGTGGTCGTACAACAGGTTTGTTAAAATAGAACATCTTTGGATTTATCATATTTTTAGAACATTCCTAATCAAGCTAACACTGAATTATTTCCCTATTGGAACAGGTATTGTGCTGGATTCGGGTGATGGTGTTTCCCACACTGTGCCAATCTATGAAGGCTATGCCCTTCCACATGCCATCCTTCGTCTAGACCTTGCTGGTCGTGATCTCACTGATGCTTTGATGAAGATACTTACCGAGAGAGGTTACATGTTCACCACCACTGCTGAACGGGAAATTGTTCGTGACATGAAGGAGAAGCTTGCTTATGTTGCCCTGGACTATGAGCAGGAACTGGAGACTGCCAAGAGCAGTTCTTCTGTTGAGAAGAACTATGAGTTGCCTGATGGACAAGTCATTACTATTGGAGCTGAGAGATTCCGTTGTCCAGAAGTCCTCTTCCAGCCATCTCTCATTGGGATGGAAGCTGCTGGAATCCATGAAACTACCTACAACTCTATCATGAAGTGTGATGTGGATATCAGGAAGGATCTTTATGGTAACATTGTGCTCAGTGGTGGTTCAACCATGTTCCCTGGTATTGCAGACCGTATGAGCAAGGAGATCACTGCCCTTGCTCCTAGTAGCATGAAGATTAAGGTTGTTGCACCACCAGAGAGAAAGTACAGTGTCTGGATTGGAGGATCTATCTTGGCATCACTCAGCACCTTCCAGCAGGTGAAATATATTTTCTTATATTTGGCTCATGTTTTACTTTTGTGTAAATTCATTGCCCAAGACTGACATTCTTGCTTTCGCTGTTGCATCAGATGTGGATCTCCAAGGGCGAGTATGATGAGTCTGGACCATCCATTGTCCACAGGAAGTGCTTCTAAGTTTTATAAGTGCTTTGATGGTGAGTTACATTTTCGAGTTAGTTGGCTTTTTGTGTCCTGTGTCAAGTGAATTCAAAGTCTGGTTGATGTGGGAAGGGTTGAAGGTGGGGATCATTGAAGGAGGGTGTTCTTTGATTTTGGTGTATTATATAACCCTTTCATCAGTTGTGACTTATTATGCTCATGGTGTCACTGCTATTGAAATGATGGCCCTCAAGATGTGGTGGTGGACTGGTGGACGGACAATTGGTGCTTATTTCCTTCCTTTCCATGCATCTTTCAACGATGTTGCCTAGTAGGATGTTTGTAGCTGGAGAGTGATTGTGATGATTCTGTCTTATATTTTCTTTAATTTCAGATTAAGGGGTTTTTTTGCCCTGAGAACATTAATGTTAATAGCTATTGTATGAGAAAATTTAAATTAGTGTCAGTTTGCGGTCATAAACTTTTATGGAAACTATATTTGATACCTGATTTTGAAATCTAAGGGGGAATGCTTTCTCTCTGAACTCATATGGTGTAAAATCTGTTTGAAGATTTCTTGTTAATTGTGGTGAATGGGGTTTCTTTAGAGGCATGCCTCAAAATAACAATATGTCTGCTCAGTTGTAATTATTATGGAAACCATTAGTAAGTATGCATACCGTTGCCCGGATGATTCCAGAGTCTTGGGTGAAACCACACCCAGAATGGGATGCTATTTTATGTTTTATCGACGTATCTTTTAAGGCATCTTTAGGGAAACAATTTCCATATGATGTTAGGATTAAAAATATAAAAAATTTAAGTCTGCTATGAGTAAGGATTGCCTGCATTTGCAGATTGATCATATGATTCATGCACTCTGTGTCACTTATATTATGATTACTAATATCCGTTGAATGGTTGCTTCCTCGGGTAGATCTTTCTGCTTATGCACCATAATTTTCTGGTCATGTACTGCTCTCCTTGAGTATCATTCTTCGCAGGTTTTTTTGGCTCCTGTCACACTAACTCGAAAGGAAAATAAAGAAGCCCCATCCGAAAAACTTAAACCTCTTCTTTTATATTAACAACTTGCATTGTTTTATATAAGCATTTAGCATGAGGTTTCTTGTTTTGTTGATGCTTGGAGCATGATTCTAGACGTTTGGAGATTAGGGATTCGAATAAATTTATGTTTGAAATATTCTCTTCAGGCACGTAAGTAGATATAACTTGTGTGGAGGTTAGGTGTAGATTATGAAATTCAGAAAGTTTATTTTATCTAAAAATAAAATTTAACAAAAATGTAAGTATTTATTTTTTTAATAAAATAACAACTTGAGGTACAAATCCCAAAAAAGAAGCCCAATCAATGATGCGTAAACAGATTTCGCCTGATGTTATTAACTATTGCACATTTGTCAATGGATATTGTCTTCAAGTAAGGTGAACTTGATGCATTGAACTTGTTCAAGAACATGGAGGAGAAGGGTCACAAGCCTGATGTTATTTCTTACTGTGTCCTTCTCGGGGGCTTTGCTAGAAATGGCCTTGCACGAGAGGCAGTCAATCTTTTGAATTATATAGAGGCACAACATAATCATTAAAGGCTTATTATGTATATGTGGTCGTTAAGGTAAGGAAGCTGAAGCTTTCTTTAGATAGTCTGCCAGAGAAGTATTTGGGAAATTATGCTGCCTTGGTTCATGGCTATTTTGAATCAAGCCTCCCCAAACGTCTGTGAATTATTTGTTAAGCTGTCTAAGCAGGGATTTATAGTAAGGCTTTTTGCTCAAAACTCCTTGTCTTTGCATGGATGGGGATAATGTTCTTTTTGAATACTGAACCTACCAAATCTTATATATAAATACTGAACCTACCAAATCTTATATATAAATACTGAACGTCACGTGTTGAGCATTCATTTTACCATGTGGCAGTCACTTCATTTTTAATTTTTATTTTATTTTTTGGACCTTCTAAATACATCACAAAATTTTCTTTATACATAAATTTTTTTTTTCAAAACTACCCTCATAACAAATATAAATTTTAACCTTAGATAAATGATGAAAATATTCTCAATAGTTTATACATCCCAACGCCACTTTTCTTAAATCTTGAAAATCGATTTTCAAGAATTATATTACGTTCTTGAAAATGGATTTTGTTTAGAGATTTTTGAGAAGTCATCTTGTATTCTCAAGAATCCATTTTTGAAAATACATAATTTTTTGTTTAAATATATATTTAATTATAAGCTCTTAATAACGTTTAATTTTAATTTAAATAAAATAAATACATTTAATATTAAAATAAATAATGCTAAAATAAATAAATTTGATGTTCTAGGATCTCCAAACATCTCTACTAATTTTTTCGAGGTATAGCTTAATTCTGACAATAAGGATCTCTAATCTTTAAGCCACCAGTATCCTGATGGCTAAAAAATACGGATGGTCGAAAAATTAGAGGTCTTTACTGTCATATTTGTTAGTTTGTTGATGACATTGTGAAAGTCAATGTTCTATAAAATGTTCGAGCTTAGACCAACATAAATACACACACATAAGTCATTGACGTGCCCATTCTTACTTGATCATACGTATAAATGGAAGAGACATATTAGTTCTCAAGCATGCATAAGCATAAATGTGCTTTTGTCTTGAGACCAAAACTCAAAAACACATTTTTATCTATACAAAACCAAAAAAAATCATAAAATACTGTTCTTGATTTTCTAAAGGTTCAAGAAAAAGAACAAGTTTATGCCATGCATGTTGAGAATGTTGATTTTAGTTTCATTTACATACATGATCAAGTAAATAAATTTATAAGCGCATGCTTAAGGTTTTCAATTATTAAAAGTGAAATCGAAGTTCTCAAAAATAGATATCCAAGAAGACTTAAAGCTTCTTGGATATTCATTTTCGAAAAGATTCAAAATTTTTTAAAAATGAATATTCAAGAAGTTTGAGTCTTTTTGAAAATGAATATCCAAAAATCTTTAAAGCTTCTAGGATATGGATATTCAAGAATCCTTAAAACTTATCGAATATCCATTTTTAAGAAACCTTAAAGCTTATCGAATATTCATTTTTAAAAAATTCAATTTTAGAAAATAAAGAGAGAAAAATGATAGGAATGAAAAATAAAAAGAGAGGGGTGACGGTGTATTTAGTAGAAATAAAAATTAAGTTTTTGAATTTGGTGTGTATTTAGAAATTGAGTGTATAAAATAGAAATGGGGTGTAAATAGAATTTTTAGTTTTTTTATCGTAGGTTTCAACTTTTTTTAAACAATTTTTATAAGACATGTAAGCCACATTTTTCTTTTTGTTTTAAGGTGTGGACTTTTTTTTTCAATCATTTTTTTTGTTTTTTTAATTGGGGGGCTCACATGATTTTTTAAAAAAATTCTTTTAAAAGATGTGGGACTCATTTTTTTAAAAAATTTATCTTCTGTTTTTTTTTTTTGAAATTTTTTATTATATTTAATATTTTAAAAATTTTCGTGAGACTCACTTATGCCAATTTTTTCTACCCTTTTTAACTTTTTAAACAAAATTTATCTTTTTCATTTTAATTTTATTTTCATAATATGAATTTTTGATAAAAACTTATCGTAATTGACGTCACATGCAAAATAAATTTCTTTAGAAATGATTATAATGTCCTTTTAATTACTTCACTATTGAGTTACATGCATTCAAATTAATTGTGATGCATCTTTTTCTATGATTAACTAAATCTACAACCATTATTACGAAAATACTCTCTTACCAAGATTTGCCAAAATGACTATAATACCTCTCCTACTATATTTATGAAAATTCTCATATTATTGTCAAAATACTATAATACCTTCTAACCATAATTAACAAAAATATTATTTTATCATAATTACGAAAATACCTATTATATTTTAATGAGTTAGAATTACTATAATACCCACTAACTATAATTACAAAAAAACCCATTTTGATTGCTCCATATAATGCCTCTCCAATCATAATTACAAAAATACCAATCATATTATAATTAATCAAAATTACTATAATACCCTTTAAGCATAAGTATGAAAATACCTTTGATTGTTTCATAATTATGCATTAATTTTAACATTCGTATAATAATATAAAATTAATCCTCTTAAAAATAATTATAATGCTTTTTAATTACTTGACAATTGAATTACATGTATTGAAATTCATTATAATGCCCTTTTTCTATAATTAACTAAAATAACTATAATATCCCTCTTAATATAATTACTAAAATCCCCCTTTTATTATAATTGCCAATATTACTCTAATGGCCCTACATCCATAATTACATAAATGCATTCCTACCATAATTACAAAAATACCTCTCATATAATTTGCCAAAATTACTATAATATCATCTAACCATAAGTATAAAAATGCCCTTTATTATAATTACAAAAATAACACTTATATTATAATTGACTAAAATTACTATAATATCTTTTACCATAATTACAAAATACCCTTTTGATTGCTTTATTAATGCTTTTCCTACCATAATTACCAAAATACCACTGATATTAAAATTTGCCAAAATTAATATAATTACGAAAATGCCTTCTAACTATAATTATGAAAATACCCTCTCATATTATAATTGGTTAAAATTATTATAATATTCTTTAACCATAATTACAAAAAAAAAAAAAGAAAAACCCTTTTGGTTGCTTCATATAATGATTCTCTTACCATAATTATGAAAATACCCCTTATATTATAATTGATCAAATTACTATAATATCCTCTAAGTATAATTATGAAAATATCATTTTTATTATTTCATAGTTATGCATTAATTTTACATCCTGCAATAATATGAAATTAATCCTTTTTAAAATAATCATAATACCCTTTTAATCACTTAATTATTAAATTACATGCATCCAAATTGACTGTAACGCTCTTTTCTTATGATTAACTAAATTATTATAATTGCTCCTCTCAACATATTTACTAAGATACCCTCTTATCATAATTGGCTAAAGTTAATATAATATCCCAACAATCATAATTACGAAAATGACCTCCTACTATCATTTACCCAAATTATTATAGTGTCTTTTTTATCATAATTACGAAAATACTCTTTATATTATAATTTACCAAAGTTACTATGAAGCCTTTCTTACATAATTATAAAAATATCATTTTTATTGTTTTATAATTACATGTTAAATTTGAATATACATATAATTATATGAAAGTTAATCTCATTGAAATGATCATAATGCTTTCTAATTATGTGGACATTTGAATGATATACATCCAAATTGACTATAATACCCCTCATATAATTAACTAAAATTATTATAATTCCCTCCTAACATAATTACTAAAATACATCTTTTACCATAATCAGTCAAAGTTATTACAATGCTTTGGCAATCATAATTACAGAAATGCCCTTCTATACTATTGGTCAAAATTACTATAATACCCCTCCTATCAAATTAAAATTATTGATTTTTTTCTTTAAAAATTTAAGTTGAACGGGAGAGATATTAGTAGGCTTTGATTCCATGAATAAACGGGTTTGAATTTGATAATTGATCAATGTTGATAATAGATAAATATTTAATTGGTAGGTTAGATTTTCATGTATATATTATTGGGTTTTGATTTAATTTATATAATTTTTTTAAAGTAATCTTTTTTATTTAAAATAAAAATTGATATCTGACAATTACAATTGAATGATACAGTTCGAGTATCATTTTTTTATTTTTTTCAAAAGATAAAAATAAAAAAAAACCAATAAAATACTAAAAAATATTTATTTTTAATTATTAAATAAATTTTGTATAATTTATATTTCATTAAAATAAAAAAATTTGTAACGGGGCGTAGTAGGGTAGTTTTTCTAGTTAATGTAAACTAAACTCATTAGTGCATTTTGTCAGGCAGGAAATTTGAAAAAGGCCCCAGCTGTTGTTTGATATTATGATTGAGAAAGGGCTAACACCCGATCTAGTTATCTACATAATAATGATAAGTGGCTACTGTAAAGTGAAATTTTTTGCAGGAAGCCTTGGATCTTTTCAACATTATGAAGGAGAGAGGGATTAAACCTGGTTTTATCAGTTACGCGGTCTTGCTTAACAGCCATGCAAATATAAATTTGAGGTCGCTTTCTAGTCCTGATGTGACACAAACAAAGACAAGACGATAATGGATGCCTTCAATTTTATGGAAAGAAATTGAAGCACCTGGGGGTAGAACCTGATGTTGTTTGCTATACTGTTTTGATTGATCAGTAGGGCAAACAACCTTCGGGATACAATTAGGATGTTTGATGAAATGATTGATACAGGATTGAAGCCTGATAATGTGACATATACAGCTCTTATATATGGCTATTGTAAAAGAGGATATGCAGAGAAGGCTGTAATCCTTGTCAACGAAACGTCAAGTGGGGCATACAGCCAGACACCTGTATCATGTCAGCTTTGCACCATGGTATATTGAAAGGATTAAACTTTTACAAACCCCTTAAAATAAATATACAAAAAAAATAATTTTCACAAGATTTTCCAAAGAGCAGCAGCACGTTCAGTTCTGAGTGAACTTGGAATTGATCCAACCCAAAGAGACGGTTTTTCAGTTTCTGACGCATCTCCAGCAGTATCTTTGGGTGGTTATTTTCTTTTTCTGCATTGCTCTTTTCTCAAACTCTGGGTTCAACAAGTGCCTGATCCTTTCATCAGATCTAGCAGTCCATTGCAGGACCAGAGATCCTTATTCTGGTATGTCAATTTCACCCGTATCAAGTCCATTGGCAACAGGAGAAGGGGATTTGTTTTTGACCAAAACCAAGTTGAAACTCATAAAACAGGGAGGAAGCCAGTCACCCACATCTCGTCGAACAAACTGACAGGATAGTGGTAGTAGGCCTATCTTATAGTCTTTTAAATCATGTTATAAATCAATCACATTGTTCATGTAATAGATAATAACCAAATGTTATGGAAGCCATTTATGAATTCAATTGGATTAATTGACATTTTATTATTTTATTATGTTATATGTGGTGTTATTTTATCAGTATTTTCTTCCTCAATCGCCCCACTGCCCGCTCGCTGCATGTTCTGTTTGGTTGCTAAATCACCATGAGTTTTTGCAACAATCACCGCTGGAAGTATTTATTGTGTACAAGGTCAATAGATATTACGCAACCAGCGGTAGGCATAGGCAGTAGGCAATAGGTAATAGCAGCCCAAGTTGGTGACATTTCAAGCTTACAGCTTCTAACACTAGAATCTCTACTCTCACCTTATTCAAAAGGGCAAAAGGGGTTAACGAAATGAAGATGCTGCCTCACTTTGACGACATGATAATGTTATGCTAAAACAACCATGCTGTGATTTAGAAAGTAAATTCCAATAATTAGCGTTCATCTTTCTATAACTCATGAAGTACCATTCAAACATAGAAAAACGCAAATTATCTTAAACTATTTCACACAAAATTGTCATATAGAGCATTCCCTTTATACTTCTCTCCACATAAAGCAAATATCGACCAAAGCATAGCTGAGAAGAAGCCCATTTAAAACATTAACGTCAAACTATACCCAAAAACTCGAACCATCGGATATTACAAATTCCTTCAAGCAGCTTGTTTTGTTGACTCCATAAGCTTTATGAATTCTCTAAAAGCTGTACCAAGAAATAACTTGATTTGAGCAAGAGAAATCATTTTAACAAACATAGAAATCTGCAATCTGTCAAAATTAGGCATAGGAAAGAAATTTTTACCTAAATCTGAATCATGAGGTCCTGGCGATGCTTCAGGATGGTATTGAAGAGACATAATATTTAACGCAGGATAAGCTAGACCAGCGCAGCTTCCATCATTAAGATTAACATGAGTCACTTCTACACCCTCAGGGAGTGATGCAGGATCAACTGCATAGTTGTGATTCTGCCAATCATAAATTCTAAGGTGAAAACACAACCCCAAAGAAATATTGCAACTTCAAACACATGGAAGCTGAATACTTAGCAGAAATATATCCAAACTTATAAATACTCCACAACATTGTCAAAAAATATATTGATTAGATCTGCAATATTCAATGAATATATCAATTTTTTTTTTTAATTTCTTTTGCGTGTGTGTGTGTTTTGTTAAGTGTGGGGGTTAAGTGGGGTTGATCATCCTAGGGGTGTAATCGAGCCAAATCAAGACAATACAGTGAAAAACTCGAGCTTGAGCTCGACTCCTAACTCGCGACTCAATACTCAGCTTGAACATAATCGAGTTTCATTTTCCTAGCTTGAGCTTAATTTACGATTGAAATCAAACTACTCGAACTCACTTGATTAAGCTCGATTAATATATAAAAATAAACTCGATTCTTATACTTGACAAAAGTTCGATTCTCAAGATCGAGATCTTTTATAACTATTTTTTATCAAACCTAATAAAAAATGCTTTAAATAATCCCCTGTCATTTTTTTTTAGTTTATTCAAGACATTTTTTTGCCTTGAATAATTCCTTACAAAAAATTGAATGGGGTTATTAAATGTATTTTTAGCCAAAAACCCCTTGAATAATCATCTTCAATTTTTATAAGAGGATTATTTAAGATGTTTTTAGCCAAAAACGCATTGAATAATCTCATTTAATTTTTTATTGCGAGTTATTCAAAGCGTTTCTAGCAAAAAATGCCTTTAATAATTTCCTTCAATTTTTATGAGAAGATTATTTAAAGTGTTTTTGACAAAAAATGCATTGAATAATCTCATCAAATTTTTTAGAAGGGATTATATATATTTTTTGGGATTATTCAAGATGTTTTTGGCCAAAAATACCTTAAATAATCCCTTACAAAAAATTGAATGAGGTTATTCAAGACATTTCTGGCCAAAAACGCTTTGAATAATCCCCTTCAATTATTATGAAAAGATTATTCAAGGCGTTTTTAGCAAAACATGTCTTGAATAATCTCCTCTAATTTTTTATTAGGGATTATTCAAGAAATTTTTGCTCAGAAAATACCTAAGCAAAAACACCTTGAATAATCTCTTATAAAAAATTGAATGGGAATATTTAAAGAAAAAAGAAAAGGGATTATTCAGGCGTTTTTTGCCATAATCCGCCAATAAAAAATTGAATGGGAAATATTTCTCAAAAAAAAAAAAAGGATTATTTAATATATATTTTTTATAAAAACCACTTGAATAATCCTTCAATTTTTATTAAGGAATTATTCAAGGCATTTTTACTCAAAATAACCTTGAATAATCCATTATAAAATTTAATGAAAATATTCTAAAAAAAAAAGAGGGATTATCAAGAGTTTGGCCAAAACACCTTGAATAATTCCTCATAAAAATTGAAAGGGATTATTTAAGTCCTTTTTTGCAAAAAAACGTATAGAAATAATCCCTTACAAAAAATTTAAAGGGGATTATTCAAGGTGTTTTAGTGCTAAAAACGCCTTAAATAACTCTCTTCAATTTTTGTAAGAGATTATTCATTTTTGATCAAAAAAACACCTTGAATAACCCCATCAAATATATATAATAGAAAAACTTATTAGATTGCGAGCTATTCAAACCGAGTACTAATATGCTCGAACTAGACTCATTCGATAAGTCGAGCTACTCGAGCTTTAGCTCGGCTCGATAATTATCGAATCAAATTCAAATTTTAAACGAATCGAATCCGAGTAGCTTGCGAGTACTAATGTATTATTTACACCTTTAGGTCATCCCATCGTAAAATCTAAATCCATGCTAACAACACTATACTTGCATACAAGGGATGTATCGGTTAGCGAATTATTCAATGGAAACACATTGGCTACTTAAACACACCTGAGCACTAATCTCAACATGACCATTGCAAAGATTGCGAACAGGATGATTTCCTCCATGGTGACCAAACTTCATCTTAAAGGTTTTACCACCCAAAGCCTGCCCAAGTAACTGATGGCCCATGCAAACTCCAAAAACAGGAACTTTTCCCAGAATTTCCTTGACTGTTTCAACAGCATAAGGAACAGCAGATGGATCTCCTGGACCATTGCTTAAAAGAACTCCATCTGGCTTCAGCTTAAGGGTTTCAGCTGCTGGCCAAGTGGACGGCACAACAGTGATTTTACAGCCATAAGATGCTAAACGTCGAAGTATATTATGCTTGATCCCAAAATCATACGCAACAACCTTCAATTTAAAAGAAATGGAGAAATGTAAGAGCAGACACAAAGCAAAGATCTAAAAGCACCAACATAAACTTCAAAAATATTTCTAACTGTGTAAGTCTCTTGATCTCTTCCATTAGAGTTGAACTCCCATTCTGATTTTTGTTTTATCAACCCACTCATAAGGGGCATTGCAGGTAACGCCACTTATTAAATCAACACCTGCAAAAATAAAGACAAGAATAATAGAGATACAGTTAATCTTAAACTTTTAAAAATACTCGTAACTTTCAAATAAGATCCAACTATTCTTACCTACAATGTCCCATGAACGTGACATCTTCAAAAGTTCTTCATCACTTCTAGATTGTTCTGTGCTCAAAACTCCAATAAGACTTCCATCTTGCCTCAATCTGCGGGTGATTGCACGTGTGTCAACATCATCTGCCATTATAGGAAAGCATCAAGATACAAAGGAGGTCAGAAGCTATGCCCAGAGAACAAACAAATTTTTTATGAGCATGTTTTCTAAAGTTAAGCAGTCTACTAACTAGATATCCAGTGCCATATATACAACTTACAAATTCCCATAATATTTCTTTCTGCTAAATAATAACTAAGTGTTTCTGCACATCTCCAATTCGAAGTACTGCAAAACATTTAATTAAAATTTGATAAATAAATGAGGAAACCTTTTGTTCCAAAGCTGTAAATTGCATATCTAAGATGTTAAAAGAGGAAATTTACGAAATACTTAGACTTCTGATCACCAGACCAGCAAGAAAGCACTGCCTTGATTCTTCATCATCTGATGGGGTAGGCATCAACATCAGATCATATATAGTTTTCAACAAGTCAGCATTGAAATGATCAAAAGATAAATTTCACTTACCAAAAATTTACTCCGGTATTGCCAATATGTGGATTGGTCATCAGGACAAACTGACCAGCATAACTAGGGTCTGTTAAAATTTCCTGATAACTGCACAACAATTGTATTTTGGCCATGAATTAGACTATGAATACAGAAACTTCTTTTTCCAAAGTCATAACAGGGAAGAAAGTCTACAAATACACTGCAAAAGAAATAATAAGAGCAAAAACGATCTTTTGAAGGCCAGCCCAAATAAAAACAACAGTGAATTAAAACAAGTCTGTAACTTCAATGATTCAATTATTATGCAAACTCTATATAATCTTACTGAAAATAACTTCAAATTCAAAATTTTACTAAAACTTTAGATTTATCCAACCTCACCTTATTTCGGGCAATCCATTGTTCAATACCCCACATTACGCATCAGTAAAAAATTTCTTTAATTTAGTTAAAATTCTAAAGAGAAACAGAAATCCAGAATACTATATCATCTTACCCTGTTAAAGAAGTGTTAAAAACCACCTCGCCGACTTGGGTTCCAGAGGCACCAAAAGATTTAGCCCTCCAAATAGAACCATCTTCAAGAGCCAGCCTAGCATCCGCTACCTTCCATGGCCTCTCCGCCAATCCTTAAACCACCCATCACCAAAGATATTTCCACATTATTTCAAAACTATATAGGAAAAAAGAAAGACAAAATTTGGAAGGAAAAAGTGAAAAAGAGTTTACCAGTGGCGGCACCGTCAGAGGAGA